>BPLR01015873.1:0-133257 GCA_021605095.1 Caerostris extrusa
GTGGCAAAAAATTACATTTTAACATGAATTATGTTAATTTTATTAATTCTATGAAATAATTATTATTGAAGTAAAATTTTCATATTATTTCAAGCATTACAAATAAAAAAATTCAAAAATTGAGATAAATTTTTTTTAAAAGTTGACATTAAATTATTGATTATATTAATAAAAATTTTTAATCCTTACTGCTTCTAAATGAAAGGAATTTTGATTCACTATTAGTAGAATGTCACTAGATTTATTTTAAATTTCCATTCAATAAACTAGTGGCAAAAATAAGATAGTTTAAAATATCTTAATTGCATAGTAAAAATTACTTAAGATATTATAATTGCTTTTGTAGATTTTGCTGCTTTCCTGGATGGTTAATTTTTCACTGTTGTTTGTAAATTTCAATTTTTTTTTTTTTTTTCAGTTTTTACTGCATGTTTAACGACTTTTTGTTTCATCACTGCAGCTGATCTACATTTCAAATCTTCCAATTTGATAGATACAACAAGGAACTTTTAAGTGGGACTGATTAATAATCATTTGGTGGGCTTACGATTAATCTATTACGAATAACAATATTTTTATAGCTTTTGTATTTTGTTTTAATTTTTAATGTATTTTTGTCCTCTTTAGTTTACAATACATATAAAACATTTTCTAAGGACATCTATTCTACATGAAGAAAGCAGCAGAACTGGATATAGATTATAATTAAGTTAGCTTAGAAGACAAGCAGGTTTTTAACATAAGAATGTGTAAATAATATGAATTCTAAATTAAGTCAGAATGGGAACACAATTTAAATACCTGACGGAGAAGATTTTGATACTGAACTAGTATCTGGTTCAGTAACCAAAACATTAGTAGCATAGGGAGAAGATGGCTTGCAATCAACATCTGTTAACGATATTTCATTTTCTGAACAGTAGAAGTAGGGAGATGCAGCTTGTTGGTGAGATTGAGTTGATTTTTTTCAGGCTACTAGAAACTCCATTACTGCGATCTAAGTAACTGCTACTTGGAGTTTGTGAGGAACCAGGTGAAGGAGGTTTTACAACAGGTGGAGGTGGTGGTACAGGACTTGGCAAAGATGCTTGAGTTTTAACTTTATATTTTCCATTTGATCCTGTAATTAATAAAAAAGAAATATACACAAATATCAATTTAATATACAAACACATTAATACTGCTTCTTGTGTTTTGTAGCTCATAATGCAACTTTAATTTAAGATGCTAGACATTTATACCGATCAATGGTTACGTGTAACAATATTTGTTCTTTAAGATTAAATACTTTTTAGTTATATGACCTCCTAAAGCATAACACCAAGTAAATTTTATTGCAATATTTTTAAAACATGCCCTGTTTACTTTTATTTCCAGTTCTACAAGCTTTTTGAATTGCTTTACTATAAGAATTTTTAACAATCTTAATATTTAGCCATACATCTCTAAAAAAATTTTTTTTTTTTTAATTGATTCTATTATGCAATTGATTTTCTAAGTAAATCTCTACTTCTCAGATCTACAAAAAAAAAAAAAAAGTTCTTAACTAATAAAGTAGGGTGATCTTACTTATAATGATATTATTGTTATTTCATATTTTAATGAGTTTTGTCAAACAATCTTGTACTTAAAAAAATTATTTTAATCTCAATTGATTTTTTTTTTGTCAGAACTCTAGGGTAAAAAGTAACTAGAATAATTGTTGTCTGATGGCTGAGTTACTATCTCTGTGGTGATCGGTGGCATAGGTTTCGGACTTTGAGTCCAGGTAGTCTCATGGCTGCTTGTAGTGGTTCGGAATCCACTTTAAACAGTAGTTTAATACAATTGTAGAGCGTTGAGCTGACAATCCTACCCCATAAAAAACAAAACATCTCCAGTCTTGAAATCTGCCAGTAGGCAGATAACCTTGGCCCACTATGGGATTTACTGTACCAATGAAGAAGTAGAATCATTATATAGTTTTCAAAAAAAAAAAAAAAAAAAAATTTTTTTTTTTTTTTCATACAGCAGCCACATATCCATTATTTTTCACGAGCCTCTTTTAAGAAAAAACATCTCTTATAAACTTTAGAAAATCAACCATTAAAATGAGCTTTCAGTATAACATGCATTTGGTTCCCCGGAGTTACGTTATATACAATGAAGGGGCAACTGAATGTTAATCAATGACTTTTAATATATAGCTTCTTTTGTAACAAGTTTATGAGTTTAGAAATTGAGTGTATAATATTAAAATAGGTCTTAATCAAAAATTTACTTACAATTTTTACATTTTATTAATATTTTTCAAATTTTTAAAGTACAAGGAAGTAAATTGCAATATAGCAAAATGAAACTGGAATTTCTTTATTGGCATATGTTTATTATTTGATATAATAGGGCTTTACAGGAGCAAATCATATATCTCAGTGTGAATGAGAAAAATTTCAGCTCTAAATGAAAATACACAATTCATATTAAATACTAAATTTCAACACCATAAATAAGAATATACTCTATAACACCACCATAAGCATGCAAAAAAAAAAGCTTTTTCCAATAATAAAGCATAACTATTAACACAGAATATTGAGTAGTAATGCAATGGTACTTTCAATATATATATCATGAATCTTATTCACCCAGGGAGCAATTTTTTTAAATATCAACATAAAGTAAGATTTGTAAACAATCCATTCACCTTACTGATTAACTATGATTTTTAATTGACTAATACTGATAATCAGCAATTAGGTACACCGTTACAAAACAAAACATAGTAAATTTCTGAACAGAAAATCATTTTTGAATCAAAATCATATTAATCATAACAAGTATTCTATACTTTTGAATAGCTATTTCCAAATTAACTATTTTATGGTGAATATATGATGTCTAATGAAAAATAATGCATAAAGATATAAAATAAATTATTATATATTGATATAAAAGATCGAAATGCAGAATAAAAACATTCTAAAAGAATAATATTTGTGTATATATATATATATATATATATAATGTTAAAGTATATGTTAATATGTTAAAATATATATATATATATATATATATATATTCATATTAAGAAACTAATCACTATTCCATAAAATACTATTTTTTGAAGTCCTTTTTTTTTTTAGTAAATCCTTAGAGAGAATAGCTTTATAAGACTTGTTACTTAAGAATTCCAGATGCAAAGCTATTGATATAACACTCCAAATCTCTTTATGTGAATTCAAAGAAATGAAAATACACATGAAAAATAATGAAAACAAGACAGGCAGTACAGAGTAGAATAATTATTACTATTCTATAGCAAAGCACAGATAAATTTTTAACACTAACATTAGTAAATTTTAGCAAAGATCCAACTTTTTCCCACATTACATGTTTAGAGTGACTACCAAAATTTTTGTCAAATTCTTACCACTAAACATTTCTCTTATAAACTGACTAAAAATGAGAGTAATACTAAAAAAAAAAAAAACTCATTCAAGAACTACAATTACTGAATGCACTTATAAATTAACTAATAAAAATATTAAATTTCCAAAATACTAATTTTATATTACAGAAATTTAAAGATTTTCATTTTTCATAGTTCTTTTATTTTGTCATCAAGTTTTAGTGAAATGTGAAATTGAAAGGGGAAAACGTTACTGGAACTCTGTTGAAAAGAGAAAACCATATCTGATAATCTCCCTGATTTGGCAACTTTTTTTTGAATAAAATCCAAAGTTTTTGTAAACTTTATATTTGGCAGTATTAATTAACTTCAATGCTATCTCCCCCACCCCTCTAAAAAATCATATGTGAAAGAGTGATTTGGTTGCCTATTTGATTTAGTAGTGCGAAACCTATTAATCATCTGATATATTTACAGGAAGGAATTTGATGCTGACTGGTGTCGATTGTATAACCAACTGGCCATTTTTTTACAAATAATTTATGTTAATCTTGAAAATTGACAATTAATGTAGGATTAATTTAATTGAACATAAATTAGTAATGATTTGTAAATTTTTTAAAACATTCCTGAGCAATGCATTTTGTAAATGTGCATAATTGTATGTTAAAAATGATTAGTTGGAACAACATGATCTTTACAAATAACTTACCTTTTATTTCCTGGTAACTGCAGCGGATGTCCACTTGCCTCACACCACCCTACAGGGAAAATATCTCTTGCATCATATTTGCACCAATAATCAAAAGCTCCCCGCCATCCATCAAATGTTATAAAGATCATATCCTCTTTCACAGCTCCAACAGTAGCAGGACATATTAAATGTGGATTCTTACGATCTAATGCTTCCAGTTTCACACCAACTTCAAAATAGTTGCATTTTGGCGAATCGGGCTCCTATAAAAGAACGTCCTCATTTAATAAAAACCACAAATATCAAGAACTATCAAAGATGTGAAAATTTTAACGGCACATAATGTTTTGAAGAAATAACTTATAATAAATATCTCTAAAAATTTTCGAACATAATGTTACACAATCAATTGAAGGAAAACTATGAATAAAACTACCAATATAATTAGAATTGCACTAAGATGGAATAGAAATTCTGAATTTTGAATCCAAATTAAACCCTTTTAGATTAAAATGTGGTTGAAATGTAAAGAAATAATAATACTCTTTATCAAAAAGTCCAAAAGTCAAGCATTCTCCAAATTATTATGGGATCTCATGATTGAATGGCTAGCGCTCGATACTGCAGGTTTTGGGTTCGAATACCAGCAGTACCATAGATATTTTGTAGTGGTTCAAAATATACTTTAAACTGTAGGTTCGGTCAAATTAACCTAAGTGTGCAAAAAATGACCATAGAACAACAAACCAAACTAAAATTATTATTGTCATTTACAGCATTAATAGAAAATACTTCATTAGATTATCAATCTTCAATTTTATCAATGGAATTATTAATTCAGTTTTCTAAAAATCTGTAACTCTTATTAGTACAAATAGTTCTTTTTTTTCTATTGGTTAATAGGCAGAAGAAACTTTTAAAATTAATGTTAAGGAATTCAATTGCATATTTCTATATGAAAGCTATACAATACATCTATAACCTTTTAAAGCTGAAAAGGATTTTAAGAAATGTTTGACATTGGATCAAGTGTTATTAAATCTAATATAAACTTCATTGCATAGTGAAAAATAAATAAATTAGGTAAAAAAATAATACATATGTCTTTACCTTTAAGAATATTTTACTTGGAGCTATGTCAGCACCATTTAAAGTTTTCAATAAAAACATAGGCCAGGATGAAGCATTCATACGAAAGCCAAGAGGAGGTTGCAACATGCCACCATTTTTTTCACAGTGACCGATAGGATGTATATCTGATGAATCTACCAAACGCCAGAAATCATTTTTATTATCTCCACCATCAAGCCTTAGGCGCAGAAGAGGTCCTTGAATGCCAACAACAGTGGCAATACAAGTTGATGTTGTATTTCGAGGGTCAAATGCCTCTAGTTTCATTCCTATTTTGAATTCATTTTTAGGAGGAATGGTATACTGTAAGAAAAATAAACAAAATTATCTAACTACTTTTTCCTCTTTAAAATAATTAACAGCTACTAAATAATGACTAAATACATTTATTCTTTTAACAATTATAATAGCCAGAAAACTTCAAAATTATTATATTTTGAAATCGAACACTTAATGATATACTACCTTTATCAAAATATATTTATAGTAAGGGGATCTGAAACAAAAGCCCCCTAAATCCTTAAATTTTTAGATAAAATATGTACCAATGCATTCATATTAAAAACTAATTATTTTAGAGTTATTCACAACTAATGTTGTTCTTGTAAGCATATACTTTTTGGTGGATTTCATATGGTTACTATAGTACTGAATTCATTTTAGTTTTTAAAGAGTATATGCATTAACGTGAGTGTAAATGTCCATGTGCTCAATGAAGAGAACAAATTTCAAATGTCTTCCATAATTACCATGCTTATACACTGCAATTAGAGAAATTTTTTAATCTTATTATTCACAAAAGCAAGATTTTCCTATGCATTTGGTGGAACATTCATGTTTAGGGTAACTTTAAAATGTTTTATGACAGAGAAATCCTTACTGCTAACATTTATTGTGATCACTTTGATAAATTGAAAGCAGCCACTACAAAAAAAAAAAAAAATTTTTTTGCTTTGACCGTTTAATATGATAATGTTAGATTCCATGTTATGATAATCATTCACCAATAAATTAGAGAACTCTGGAAAGTTTGCTGTCATTCTTCATATTCCCCTAAACTTTCCCCATCTTTTCATATCCTTACAGTATTTTCTTGCTGGGAAAAAAATTCAGCTCATAAAGAGGGCAAATGAAAAATGACATTTTTGACAGCAGAGATAGCAAACTTGATAACTAGGTGAAAAAAGATCATAGAAAACTATGGTGACAGCGAGTGGCCGAGGCCAATGGCAAATTTTTGAACAGGCATTTACTTCAATGCAAAGTATCATCATTCGATTATCATTTTAATAAAATATTATTCATATTATTTTGTTTGATACTATACATTTTTAATTTAAAGGAGGTATTGAATCAAAATTACAGGTTTTTTTTCAGAAAAATTTGATTTATTAAAATTTCTTTTTTGGGCTTATTGATCAGCAAAAGTGTCAGTGACCAGCATCAAAAACCAAGTTTTGGGCAATGGAATGTTTAATGGATAAAATAGCCAAATTGTTTAATCTGTCTTATCCCATAGAAATTTTTAAATAGGTTTTTATCAATTTTAATTTCGTAAATGGCATGTCCCAAATTTAATTTCCACAATCAACTAATTAACTTTACAACTGATTGTGGATCCCATGAAACAAAAAAAATAAGATAATAGTGGCAGAAAAACATACATATACAAACATATATATACACATCCAACATACAATCAACTACATACATATTCATATACAACTGCATGCATATAGCCACACACACATAAACATGCACACATTCACAAACCCATATACATGCATATACGCATACAATTATACACATACATACACACAGCTATACATACATGCATGCCCACACAAAAACATATATGCATACACACATGGGGTAAACACTTGCATACCTACATACTGGCATAAATGCCCAAGCATTTACATAAACATATAAATACTCATAGTATATATCCACACACTAACACACGCACATACATTTATGCATACATAAGTAAACAAGCATTTATAAATGAGAATACACTCATAATCAGTCTTACTGGGTAAAAAAAAACAACAGATTAACAAAATCATTATTATGCATATTTAAGCTTTTATCTTTACCTATACATCACTACCCACACAGAAATACTTATTTAGGCATATTCATCTTTATAAATATGCATAGGTACAACTATTAACATACAAATAAAACCCTAATTTTGAGAGGGTGAATTTGTTTTTGTAAAAGATGAATTTGTAAAGCCAAACTTGTATGTGCACATGAAATAATTTTTAGACACCCCACCCCTTAATAGTGAATCTTAACAACTTAAATGTCAATTACATAAAAGGACTCTTTTTACATATAAGACTAAAGATAATTTTTAAAAAACATTTTATAATCCTATGGGAAATAAAAAAACACTTCAATTAGAAAAACAACTAATTTAAATGAAAACACATGTAAAGAATTATTTTATAATTAAAATGAATCAATTTTTTTAAACATTTTAATAAAAAAATAAGTCATCAAAAACTATAAGAACAATTTATTATAATTTAATGTATAACTGATTTTAAATTATAATTAATTGTTCTTATAGGAATAGAAAGAGTCGAAGACGAAGTCAAGAACAGAAGTCATTAAATTGAAAATTACACAAAGCAATAACAAATTAACTAAAAATTATACCTGCTTAAACCATTCAGCTGGAGCAGCAGTAGCATTGCATTCCTTTAAATATACATCCCAATCAAATACACCTAAAGATGAAAAAAAAAAAAAAAAATGGAATTTCAAAGTTCAACTCACTATTAGAAATAAAGCTAAATAATATAAGACCTCTTTAGTATATGTTTTATAAATTATTTTTATTATTATTTGGAACATCAGGAAAAAAAAAAAAAAAAGAACAACTGAATGTGGGGTAATATTGAAATTGTTGGTACTAAATGTCAGATTTTCTGTCCATGAAACTGCACCTTCCTACTTTTAAAGTAAAACTGCAATATAAAATTTGTTTAGAAAGTCCATCAAACATTTTACATAAAACTCCTCTTACAATTAATATATATTTTAATAATTCTTAAATTTAATAAGTATTTTAATCTTATATAATATTAATATATATATATATATAAATATATATTAAGCATATTTATTTCAGAGACGTAACATGAAATTTATATATATATATATATATATGATGTTATTATATAATATTAGCAAAGAAAATACAGAATAAGTATAAAACTAGTCATCACATATTTGAATTTGAAAAAAATTATACAAGCTCAAATGACACATATAGAATGCTTCTACTTTTACATTATGTTTCGATCGAATAATTTTACATCCTTAAATTATTTGCAGCATAAATCATTAGAACATTTTCCATCACTGAAAAAAAAAAAAATGATATCACTAATATACAAAGCAAAAAAAAAAAAAAAACAGGGAAGAGGAATATTATCTTTATTCATTACAATAAATCAAAAATCAATTAGTCATTAATTTCACTACCTCCAACAAGATCATTAGCAATTTCATCATTTAAATCTTTCATCAATATCCTAACTATCCGATTTACTAACTATCAAATCACTTAGAGTTGGAATCTCTGATGTAATAAGATTTGTATTTTAACCCTTGAGGTCATTATGTTAGATGAGGATGAAATTTTTCCTTTTGATAAAAATCTTAAATTCGCTTTCCTTACAATCAAATTTATCACTTCAGACCTCCAGAAAACCATCTGAGATACATTTTCTCCCAACTCTCTTCAAAATCATGGCAAGTTCATTGGCATTTCCTGTTTTCAGATTCTAAACTCAGAAGTATTTTTCCACGTTGGCTACTTTAGCTCAATTTAAATTACTGAACAATCTCCAACACACAATATTGAACATAAATTGTAGATTTGGCAAAGAACAATTCGACTCATGCATTTTATAGATTTGCATATGAAGAATATAGTGTGTTCTGTACTCATGAACAAACAGTAGAATCTTACATTTCTGTAGGCATATTAGTCAGTTCAATTCATAAAGAATTCTTCACCCAATTTTTAGTTTATGTGGTATTGTAAGAAAGCTATTTTTATATTTGAAACACTTTGGTTCCTTCAATTTTCTATTTAATGGCATTAACTTTTTTGCCATGTCTGAATTTAAGTGTAGCAAAAATAGTCTATTATAGTTTTAATAATTTATCTCTGCGACAGTTTTCCCCCTTTTTCGAAAGAAGATTGTAAAACAATACTGTTTTTGTTTGCATGGAAAATGTCTTAGCTAAAATATTCCTGTATAAAAGATGAAAATGTTTTTCAAACAAGACTCGAGTCATCTTAAAATTGACACCAGCAGACTTGTAGGATACTTTGTACGTCTCTTTAAAATGGTCTAGCAAACCATTTACAGCTGCAATTTTTAGTTTAGATGCCTTTTCTATTGCTGTAGGGCCAATTACTAGAATGTTGTTGCACAACTTCATTGAAGGAGGTAATTTTCCAATTTCTCATATGATGACATAGCTTTCTGTTAATAGACAGGTTCCCTCATTTATAAAATTCTCTATACTACTAGTATGGGATGCCAATTAATTGAGTAAAATAAGACTTGGTGCAATTGTAAACTTTGATATTGCTGATAATCTATAATTTTCCATACCTGAAGAAGATTACTATCTTTGCACATTTTCACCATTCAGAGCTAACAAAAATTCTGTAATAAAATGTCAGTTTTTTTTTTACAACTACAAAGAACATACACAAAAAAAATCTAATCAGGTAAAAGGTTACGGGTTAACTGAGATTTAAGAATCCTTAATTTCTTTAAAGGTGGTCATAATTTACTTAATTTTAGTACAAGAAAGGGAGACATTTTCAGTATTGTGCCTGTCAGCAAGAAAGGTTTATCTTTTTATTAACATTAAACATACAGGAAATTTTAATATACAGGAAGGTAAAAACAAGACTTAAGTGATGGAAAAAACCATGATCCAATTATTTTAAGTTTTTAAAATCTATGTAAAGACAGGTTAAGTTTAGTTATTTTTCAATATATATAGAAAGCTATACAGTATTATTGATTTCCTTTTTATCGTCACAAATTTTCTCTTTAATTTTATAAAGCAACAGTAATTCATGTTCAATCATACTTGTTTACTCCAAACCTCTCCGTAAATATTTTTAAAAAAATTTCATTGTTAATGTGAGGTATGGCTAAAATTTTTCAGCCTTTTATTAACAATTATTAATTGTACGACCCCGAAAATCTGGACTTCAAAAGCTTCATAAAAATCTTTTTTTCGACAAATGAAAAATCTGTTTTGCTGGAGGATATCAAAAATATGGACACTGTTCTTAAATGTTTGGGAAAGCAGAAATTTCCAATCCCTCACCCTTAGTGTTTTTACTTACTTCATCCCCGCCCCTAACTTCATATTTCAAGCGGTTGTACGATTCGAAAATTACGATAAAAAATGTTGTAGAGTAAAAAAAAAGCATATAGCAAGCATTCATTCAATTAAACATTTCATTACTTTAATAAAAGAAATTTTTAATAATTTTTAGCACACAGAGTACATTATAATAAAATTAATAATTAATAAATTAATTAAAATCAATAAAAATTAAATTACCTTATTATAAGTTTTTTCTTTGGAAAAAGTGTTAAATGGGAAAAAAAAAAAAAAAAACTATATAAATGTAAAATTAATTACATTTGCTAAAAGTATTTTCAGTAAGAGAAGCACAAATGGGAAAAATTATCCAAACATTACTTTACATAAATTAAAAATCAAGACATAATTTTTAACAATTAATGAGTAAACTGCAGGGGAAGATTTATTAATGAATTACCAGTTATTTCATAATGATGCTGAATGCCCGTAGATTGTTTGCTTTTCTGTTTATCAAGATGAGAATTCAGCTCCTTAGAGGTATGCTTTTGAAGACACAACTGACTACAGAAATCTTTGATGCTGGGCTCAGTTACAACAACTGGATTTTTTAGTTATTTCACATTCACAAAAGGCACATGTAACCTAAAAAGTGAAATTTTATGTAACATAATAGACGTAAATTAATGCTAATTCATTTTAATTGTAAATCAATGTTAAAACAAATTTACAATTAAGCACAATCCGTTATTGTGAAAAGTATTTTTTTAATTTTATCAATAAATGAAAGGAATTTATAAGAGATTTTTATGTATTTTTTTAAAAATAATACTAAAAACTGCATCTGATCTTTATTTCCTGGATTTGTTAAACCACTTAATGTTTAGGTGATTGTATGTCAGAACACACTAGGAAAAGTTAAGAAAGTTCACTATCTCTGCAACTAAACTGTTGAATAACTATTTGAATTTTGACTCAAAGAAAATAAATAAAACTAATATGACATAATTTTTTTTTATGATTTTAGTAAAAGAACTGCCAGACTAGTTTCTTATATTCTGAATACTGAGTAAAAAAGAATTTTTTTATCAATATTATTCAATTTGTTATGATATACAATACAAGATATTTTCAATAACAGTATTGTACAATAACAGTACAATCCATACAAAAGCAACAAGGTGTTGAATAGATAGGTACATGTTCAATACTACTCAGCTATCCAAGTAACTGTGTTAATACAATTGACAGTGCATGGCTTTCCAGAACTATATTAAAGATCTTCAGAAACACTGAAAGCTACATACATATATTTGTAAAGCAAGTGCTTTGTAGAAATAAGCAATATTTGTAATTTTAAAGCATTCATAGAATTCATTGGAAAAATGTGTATACTAAAAAAAAAGTTTATCAATTATTTTCTTTCATTTCATTTATCAAGAAACACTTATAAAGAGAGGTGATAAAAAATATTAAATACCAAAACCTAATATCAGTACTAATGGTATAAAAAGAATTTTCTACTCTTTTATCAGAGTGGAAAATATTTCAGATATTATGACATACAAAGTCTTACTATTTTAATATACAACAAATATAAGAGACCATGAGTAGGATAATGAATGTTTGAGAGTACACTTGGCTATGAAAACTATAGTTTGAATGATTCTGACATTAACATTCTGCACCATTTATTAAAACTTTTATAATATTTCCCAAGAAAAGCTTCACTGATTTCAGACAAATTTAATTTCGATAGAATCAAGTCTTATTGCATTTAAGTAGTTTTAATATATATATACATATATTATAGTATTATATTACATACATATTAAAGTCTAAAGGAATATGATTAAAAAAAATAACAGGGAATATTAGATTGAAAATATAGATAAATTATCAATATCTGACATTCAATATTATACTATCATAGTTTATAAATATCAATAAATTTAAAGAATATAAGTAGCCAATATATATTCTATATTTAAATAAAATTCAGGAAAATTTACTGCTCATGCTTCACGGAAACACAAATTAATAAGGAATAGATAAGATGACATTACTGTAATTAAAAAATATAATTTTACTTCAAAAATAAATTTATTACTTTTAAAAATGCAGCCTTATAATCATGGAGACACATCTCGGAGCAAAAAGTCTTTCTTTTGATGATCCACTGCAAAGGCAATATTTCAAATCTCGTTTTCAGAGCACCATGCACAACATGGTTTAGTTCTGCCCTTTCCAGAACCTGAAAACAAATGTCCTTACTATATCAAATAAAATCTGAAAATCTTAACATAGAAAGATCTTACATAAATTAAAATATATAAATAGAATAAAAAAATACAATTTTATGCAATAAAAGGTATAGTCTTTTTTTTTTCTAACAAAAATAAATTACACATTTTAATTTTAAGCAAAGTGTCATCAAGTAACAAAATATTAGAAGACAACATGCACATTTTAATACGTGCTGGTTGAGCAAGTAATCCGACATTCTGTAAATACTTAAAAAATAAAATTAACTTTGCAAATAAAGAATAAGTAATAAGCAACATTTGAAAATTTTAATTTAAGTAGAAATAGATTAAGTGTCAATGAAAATAATGTTATATAAAGATACAAAATAATCTTCCATACTTTTTATTAAATAACACACATTACTTTTTTTATGCATACCCATTAAACAAAACAAAGCAAAAAAAAAAATCTTTTTTAATTTAAGATAAAAATATAATTAAAAAAATTTTTTTTAATTCCTCTATTGCATAAATCTATGCAATAAGCTAAATTGAATAACGAAACTTATGATTGACTCTTATTTAAACATATTTTGAAAATTTTTTTTTTTGGGCAGTTTTTCTAATCAGCAGTTTTGTAATCAGTATAACAAAGTTTAGTGAAATTTCTGAAAAGCTGCTACCACCACTGCATTTGATTAAAGAATTTCTTCCACAAACTACTATGAATGTCAACATACATAATTAATATAATGAATAAGAAAAATTATATATTTTTAGCAAACAAGGTTTCCAATCTCTCCTGATATAAAACAGGAGACTTTCTGCAAACCACCCCCACCCAATAAGCATTCTTATTTAAGAATTTCTCCAATTTTTTTCTAACCTTATATCTGTTAACATTTCTTTTTAAACATTAGTAAGTAAAATCAAAACCTAATGCCGCCAAACCTGTAAAAATTTCTAATGGTGTCACAAGATGGTATCAGCACCAGTCATTCCTGACACCATCTAGTGGTAATAAAAAAATAATAAGGTTCTTAATTATTTTAAAAATAATCAATATGAAAATTTAGCTACTAACCGGATAAAAATATTAAAAAATGAAATTCTAATGTTATAGTTTTTAAGTTTTAGGAAATACAGACGAATAAAACTATTGCTATATAAAAGAGTGAATTGCCTACTTTGAATCATTAAAAATTTTTATTTAGAATTTCACAATTTTTTTTTTTGAAATTTAAAAATTTCTAAATACAAGATTAGTGTATTTGTTGATTAAACATACAGTCCATTACTAGAGAACACGTGTGAGCGCTATTGATGAGAACATTATTGTCCTGGCAGAGCCGAAGAGTGGCTGAAACCTGTGGATAGCATAAGTCAAGTGAAAAGCTTTTTGTGAAAAAGTAAGTGGAACTTTGAAATCCATATATTTAATATTTTGTGCAAACATGTTTAAAGGTGCCAAAAAGAAGATTTGCGGCTCATTGCCGCAGAAATAAATTTGATAGTATCTGAAAATTACCAATTTCAGATTTATATGATGCAACTGAACAAAGTGATGTGTTTAAAAATAGACCAGACATGGTCAAAGACATTGCCAACACGATTATTGACAATCGTAAAAATGAGGAGCAACGGCAAATAGATCTGGAAAAATAAAATTAGAACGAGTTGAAAATGAATTAGAACTTAAAAAATTAAAAATGAAAGTAAGTCAAAAGTGTGTGAAGGTGAAGCCAAACCAGATACTATTGATCAAGTAATAAAAGTGTTAGAACTTTAACTGTTAGAATTCCCACTCGACCGGAAGGGTAGAGCGTTTTCTTTTAATTCTTTAGAACGCGCATTTAGTATTAAAGTAGTACCTGAGATATATAAAGCTGAGATTCTGTTAAATTTATTAGGAGAAAAAGCTTTCTAATATAATAACTTATTTAAATGATAAAGATATCAAAAACTATGAGACAATTAAGTCAGTTGTGTTGCGAGTATGAGCCTTCACCACAGGCATGCTTAGATAATTTTGAAATGAATCGTACGTGCAGTTTGCGTCGCTTAACTACTAATTTTGAATATTATTTAAAATTAAGAAAAGTGTCGGATTTTTGAAAGATTAAAGCAATTAATAGTTTCTGATAAATTATTTCAAACTTTAGGTAAAGAAATCGCATCTCACATAGGTATACGACAAGTAGATAGTTGTGCTTTCTGAAATGAACAGTGCCGACATCATTTCCGTGGTCTACATGCAGATAAACTCCAAGAGAATGAGTTATGGTGGAGTGGACCACCATTTTTAGTGAACAACGAGTATCCTGGAGATCCGGTGCGGCTTGTGGATGGAGATCTTACATCAAAGGACGAGGAAATGGTTTCCAGTGAGCTGAAGCTGTCAGCAGCAAATGAAGTGTGTGCCGTGACTCATATTGTGGAGCCTTTAGATGTTATTCATAACTGTTCTTCATTTGCAAAACTCAAGAGGATCATCGCCTGGTGCAAAAGATTTATCAACAATACAAGAAACCCATTACATCGAACTTCTGATACTTTGACAACTAGTGAACTTTCACGATCATTAGTATGTATTGTTAAAAACATTCAGAGGACTACTTTCATAAAAGAACTTCAAAGCTTGGAGAAGGGTAATTCTATCCCAAACAATAGTGAATTGTTAAATTTGTGTCCATTTCTAGATGATGATGGATTATTAAGAGTGGGTGGAAGACTCAAGAACTCTAACTTACTCTATAATCAAAAATGTCCACTAATTATTCCTGCTAAACATAATTTTACTTTTATTGTTATCAATCATTATCATGCTTTATATTTTCATGCAGGTGCTGAAACAACCCTATCTTTGATACGAAATAGATTTTGGATTGTAAGAGGTAGAAATACTGTTCGAAAGATAATTTTTAATTGCATAACTTGTAAAAAAAATAAAATCAAAAGGTTTCAACCAAATTATGGGACAACTACCAGCTGCCAGAGTGACTCCTACCCGTGTGTCTTTAATCGGGTAGGTGTGGACTTTTTGTGGTCCATTTGAAATCAAAAATTTAACCGGTCGAAGTAAACAGGTAAAAAGATATTTGTGTGTATATATGTATGCTTCTCTACAAAATGCTTACATTTTGAAATTGTAAATGATTTAACTACTGCAACATTTTTAGCAAGCCTTAAAAGATTTATAGCTAGAAGAGGTAAGCCTGCAGAAGTGTATAGTGACTATGGTCGAAATTTTGTTGGTGCCAATAGAGAATTAAAAGTGTTTTCTCAAATCTTTATTTATGTTTAAGAGTGCAGAAGAAATTGAGAATTATATGGCTAATGAAGGTATTAAGTGGTTCTTTAATCCCCCTACTACTCCACACTTTGGAAGACTATGGGAATCTAGTGTCAAATCTCTTAAATACCATTTGAAACGTATTGTAGGGAAAACAATTTTAAGCTACGAAGAATTTTTAACTCTTATTGTTCAAATTGAGGCAGTTCTTAAGAAGTCTGGACCCCTTTGTCCACTTTCAAGTGATCCAAATGATGTGGAAGCATTAACTCCTGCACATTTTTTAATTGGTTTATCTTTAGTTACATTGCCTGAACCTAATTTTTAGTGAAACTCCAAAGAATCGATTGAGCCATTTGGCAATTGGTTCAAAAAACGACTCAACATCTTTGGAAAAAATGGTCATCAGAGTATTTAAATAAGCTGTTAAATAGACCTAAATGGTCTAAGGGTAAAGTAGATATCAAAGAAGGTGATTTGGTGTTAATTAAAAATCCTGATAATTATTGTCATTTAAAATGGAATTTGGCCAGAATTATCAAAATTCATCCAGGTGCAGATAAAAGCAACAAGAGTGGTTACTTTAAAAGATAAAAATGGCACATATAAAAAGGCCAGTAATTAATATCGTACCTTTGCCTAGTATTAATGAGGAAAATTAATTTTTATATTGTGTAATCAGTGTATACAGTGAATAATTTGAGAATTTTGTGATTATTTGAATTCTTAGAGTTGAATGTAAACATGTCAACGCCGGGCGGTATGTTCGCGCCTACGCAAGGATACTAGGGGCGAAAAAAAGTGTATGTATACACATGCGCTTTGCGTGCGCATAAGTCGGAGTCGGAGTAGTGTAGTGCCAGATCGCCAGAGAGAACAGCTCGGCTGCGAGTGGCTATGACTGTCGTGTAAATAAATATTCTTATTAAGTTTTTAATAAGTGTGGATCATTATTTAGTGTGTGAATGTGATTAAATATACAAAGTCCATTACTAGAGAACATGTGTGAGTGCTATTGATGAGAACAAATGAAATACAAGACTTACCTGTTCAAGCAAAAAAAATTAGAAATAAATACAACAACAGAGATGGAAACATTGAAATTACAAAGGCAATAACTAGTACTGTAAATTATGACTAAGAATTTATCGAAACTTCGAGAATTTCATTTTTATTAGAAAAATAGATGAAGAAATCAGATCGATAACTTTGAAAAATTGAAATTTGAATACTACTAATAAATAAAATTGAACTAAATAATAAACGAAATTAACAGGAACTATAAAATAATAATAACTGTGATGTAATGTGAATCGGAAAAATTAAAATTAAAATTAAAAATAAATTTCAACAATTTGATATGAATGCCAAAATTCTATAAAATCTAATTTTTCAAGATCATGATTAAATTTAAAAGAGCTCTAATTCTTGGATTTAATTTAAAAAAATCAGACAACAAACTGTAATTTTTGAATACCAGGCAGAGAAATTAGATAGGGCAATTGAAATTAGTGTAGGAAGTAGATAGTCATGATTGCCTGAGAGCTAGATGAACAATCTGAAAATAAAAATCCTATAAACTGTTATAAAAACTTTATCCCAAAATTCTTCAGACTAATAGTTGTTCATTATTAAAAGAAAATTCTCTGTGCATGGAAAGATTTTATTTTAAAAATTCAAACCTTATTTGAAAAATTAAGATTACAGATAAGAACTTTGTACGAATTAAAACAGCTGAGATAAACCGACCAAGAAAAAAAAAGTGAAATCAGATATAAAACAGAACTTCAAAGATGCTTGGCTACTTATAAATCAGTTTCCAAATCAAAGAAATTTTTAGTAGTTAATATGGTGTTAAGAAAGAATTAAAAAAATAATAATGATACAGCTTATAAAAACTAACTAATATAGAAGAAAACTAAGTTAGGTTAGTAATCTTAAAATTACCCCTAAGATGCAAAGGAGGATAACTTCAATAAACATGCAGTCATGTAGCATTTCCATCAAGAATTTCAAGATTAATAACAAGTGAGCAATGCTTAAAAAATACATATCAAAATAGAAGATAAAATATGAAACCCAGAAATAATACAAAGGATGCAAATAATACGAATGATTGATAATAAAATAAAGAAGCAAATTTTAGACTGGATTTGCAACTAAATGATTCAGAATTATCTATCTTAGAAAATCAATAAGGAAGGATTTTAGAAAGGCTCAAAAAAAGATAAGTACCCTCAAAGATTATGTAAACAAATGACTGCTTTCAGTAAAGTCCTCTAAATGTAAATTTTAGTTAAATAAGAATTTCGATATTGAAGTTTTTAATCATGATATATAAACACATAGTATTTACATTTACATATATATGATTGTAGGATATTAAAACTGTATTATTATTACTTTCCTGAATATATTTTTGTATTTTTATTGGTTTAGCTATTTAAAATTTGTTTCTATTTTTTATTTTGTTGACATGCAAAGGAAAAAAAAAAAAAAATTACTGTTGTATAACATGATTTTATAGATGTCTTTTTTGGTACTTACGTACTAAAGGTACCTTGGCGACAGACTTGGCGTTTTTAAGTGTCGCCAATGGAACCCCTGCAGATTTGGCGGTTTTTCAGTGGCGCCAATACAGTAACCCCTGCAGATTTGGCGTTTTTTAAGTGGCGGCAATCTTAACGGCAGTAGATTTGCTGAGTTTCGACGCCATATTGTTGTGATACGAAAATGCGTATTTGGGATTTGCCAGAAACGGAGCACGATGCAATTTTATTTTTCCAGGAGCGAAATATTTTACCAAAACAACGAAAATGTCCCACTTCCCATGACATGAAGCTTTATTTTGGTGAACGTAAGTTTTGGATGCTGATCGTGTGGGATTCCGAAAAGACAACTGGTTTGAAGGAAGCAGAATTCCATTTCGTACAGCTTTGAGATTCATATACTGCTGGTGCGAGGAGTTGACGTCGATTAAATTTTGTAAAAAGCAACTTGATATATTGGATAAAACTGTTATTGATTGGAACAATTACATGCGTGAATTATGTGTCTTGGATATGGTGAATAAACTAAAAAAAAAAAAGGTAGGTAGACCAGATTGCATTGTGGAAATTGATGAAAGTTTGTTTACTAAACGTAAAAAAAGTCGTTGTGGTCGGCATTTTTAAATCGTTTTGATTTTAAATGAAGTGTTTTATATATTTTATTGTTTTGAATAAAAATATTTTGAAAGCGTTTTGATTGTTTTTTAAGTGTAGATTGGCGCCACTTAAAAACCGCCAAATCTGTAACGGCGGTTGGCGCGTTTCACTAATTGTCGCCAAGGTACCGTTAGTACGTAAGTACCCTTTTTTTTTTTTTACTTAATATATTTTGCAGAAAAAATCATTTGTAGCAAGCATTTGAATTTTCCACCAACTCCAGACATAATGATCACTCAAGAGGTACTTACATAAGCTATTTTTTGACGCAGTTGTGTACTTGGGTACAAATGCAGGCAGGCTCATTTAAAACTCTTGCAAAGAACTCAATTTGTTTTTAAAGAGTATGATTTTATCTCTGAAATACACATATCACTGGCATAATTATTTTACCCTGAACAGATAAATGCAGTAGTCAAACATTATCTTCTGTGATAAACCATCTAGTGGTGAGTTTTGGAACTTTTGAGGAAATCTTTTTTAATATAAAATATATTAAGAATTTGGAGAAATTCTTATAAACAGTTTTGTTGCAGATGGCGTGAAACAAGTCAATTTTAATAAAATCATCCAGTACATACCTTTTCCACCAACTCCAGCCATTTTTGATTCACTATTTGGCATTTACTTAGTTTAACTCTTTACATTATCTGAAAGAAATATGCTGAATTAAATACATAGATTTTTGTATTTTATTTAAAACAAGTAAGTAGTATGTGTGGGCAAATATTAGATATGTATATATAGGGCAGCAGATATTTCAACATAACTTAACTCTGTGGATTGTTAACCTCTTATGTATGCAAGAAATGTCTTCCAAAAATATCACTAAAATGCTATAAGTTAATCATTTCCTTTTTTTCTTAATGATAATACTATAAATAAATAATTTTAATTCATATTTTAAATTTTGTTAAATAAAATACTAACTTGAAAGAGCATGTAAAATAAAAATATATATATCAGCAAAAAATAAAATATTACTACTGAGAAATAAACATGAAATTTAAAATAATAGTAACCTTTATTTCCTCAGTTTAAACTTTTAGTAATATAATCTTTGAAATATATATATATATAACAGAAAAACAATACATGAAAATTACATAAAAAAGGTTATTATACAGATATAAAAGGCATCATGTTTTTCAAATGATATAAATTTTTTGCAATGCATATCACAAATTATTTCATAAGATGAGCACCTCATTTTAATCTTAGCATGGCCATTCTTTTCAAATTAACATTGAAAGTTACAGGAATATTGACAAGATCAATGATTAATTTTTAAATAGCAATAAATTATTCTTAGTTTGGTTTTCAAGAGAAATTAATATACGGATGAGATAAAAATTGATTGAAGAATATATAACATTGAAGTGATTGAAATAATATACTGATGAAAATGATTGTCATTTTCACATTTTCTGAAATAAATTTAGCACGTAGATAACACAGTTATTGATACTTGCAATGTTCAACACATAAAAAAAAATCACACACACACAAAATCATCTTTTCCGGCAGATGTTTACAGATTGACAAATTTAATCAAATATATCAGTCTATTTAATAAAAAAATTCTCATAAATAAAAGGAAAGAAATCAGAGGCATAAGGATTGGAAATAAAACATTTGAAGGAGTACTCTTCTATACCAAACAAATAAAATAGTTAATTAACTTATTTTAAAAATTCTTTCCTCAAATTGTGTAGAAGTTTGAAAAATGACTGATACTCTCTTAAGCAAATATGTTAAAAATGTGACTTTAACAATATCTCATAGAATTATTAAGGTATACTTCCTACATTTAGCTCCTACCCCTATGCTTTCCTCAGCAGCCAATCACATCCCCTAATGCATCTTGCAGAGGTAACAGATTACCGCTATGATTAAACTAAAATCAATCAAGTAATTTTTCAAGATAATAATCATTAAATTAAATTTGATTCCTATTTCTGTTCTGCTTACATGTAGTGTTAACATTGTTATGTTAAATGCAATAATTTTACCAAATTAAATTTCAATGAGAATGGTGATATTCATAGCAGTTCTTAAGAGAAGTTTCCTTGGTTAATTGGCTTCACGACTATTTAACCACTTTCATAGATGAAAAGTACATCACATGTGTATATATTTTTAAAGCTGAAATTCTCAAACTAAAATAACTCACTCCACATCTATAACCTTGAATGAAAAAGGGAATCCTTTTGAGCAAATCTGCATTGCAAATGAATTATATCTTGCTATTATGAAATGAAGCCTGTAAATTATTTGAAATCTGTTATCCTCACTATTATTACTAAATAAGAAGTAGTTAACTTTTATAGATAATATGTTCACAGCAATTTTATTTGTGTATGAAGAATATATTTCAACTATCAGAAATGACAAAAGGCCATAATCAGAAAGTCTGCAATCAAAACTAATAGCTAAAATGACAGAAAATAATGCTTAATATATTTTTCATCCTGCTGTCAGCTATATAAAATTAAATTACAGACCTTCAGTTAGCCATCTTTGATATAAAATTATAATAAACATCAAAATTAAATTCTTTTAATGCAAAAAAAAAAAGAAAAAAAAAAAAAATCAGAATACATTTAGTTTAAGTAACTTGATTCTGATAATCTTATTAGGTCCCATTAATTAGGTTACCTTACTGTCTCATAATAGTGATTTACGTTATTTATGTATGCGTGCATGCATATCCCCATCTTAATAACTTCTCATTCTGATGTCTGCTATTTATAACATTCCAGGTTTTTTTCTAGATAGATATATCATATAAGTGCAATTTCTTATATTTTCTCTATATTTTTTAATATCTTAATAAAATATTTTAATTATGATTAAGTTTATTGTTATTTATAAATTGATCAAAATAAAAAAAAAATCAACAAAAATAAGATTGACAAATTCATCTCATATCATTCCTGTATTAAAATTCCTCTAAGTAAATTTAATATTTAAAAATCAACATTATTAAAACAATAAAAAAAAATTCCATTAATTAAAGAAACATATAAATTTTATAGTTCTGAAATTCTACATAATACATAAAATAAACAACTTACAATTACTTTAAAATTCATAAAAAATGAAATTTGACAAATAATAAGATATAGTAAAATTCAATTATAATACAGTTGAACCCACACCTTTTGGGGCAAGATTTATCAGGGGAATAATACACGAAATTCAGAACTTTCATACTCTGTAAATATTAATGAAAGCATTATCTTCATAATGTTCTACTTTATTGAAGTCATGTCCCAGTGATATATTTAAAAATTTCAAATATATTAACAGAATATTAATTCAAATGTAGGTTTTTAAAATAATTAAAAATTAATTATATGAAATTACAATTTTAACCAGTTTTCCATTTTAAATATTCAATGTGATCTTCTTTTTTTAATTACATGAAATTTTGCTTGTAAATTTAGATTACAGCTTTATATTTTGAGGCATTTTTTTTTTTTAATTTCAGGTGATTTTTTTTTCAAAATTCTAAAATAGACTGTGTAAGAATGAAAGACATCAATGATTATACAGATAAATTTTGAATTTGCCATTTGAAATTTAGAGATGTGGAATATGTATATTAGTTATATATCTTGTCTAGATTCAAAGGGCAAAAAAGACTAGACTATATATGTATATTAGATATATCTTGTCTAGATTCAAGACAATGCATAACAAACATTCTCTGTAATCAAGACAGAAATTTTGAGATGCTCTTTTGGATCTCATGCAATGGGACGAGTGAAGCGTTTCTCCCTCTTGAGTCTGCTCACAGCTTGAGATAATTGGGCTTATTATTATTATTCAAACTGTAACATGCAGAATCAGATGAATGCTAAGCCTTTTATTGCTAAAAATATATATTATTATACATGAAAACTTTATATGCTGTCACAGCTTTAATGCTGAACAAAAACAAGAACCTAGATGTGAATGAACATATAGAATTTGGAACTCTTAATGTTATGGAGATTGAAATGTAGCCGAGGTACAAGTTAAATTGCTCAGCACTGAAACAATTCATGAAAACTAATTTTTGACAATTGAATTGAATTTTAAGAAATATTTTGGGTAACAAAGAAATGCCATTTTAATTACCAAATAATCTTCAGTATAGATTTGCAAAATTTACAATTGACAACAGATCTGCCAAATATTGTGTTCAAGCTCTTAATTAAAATAAATTTTCCTTTATTGCAAATTTTTTTAATAATAGAATTTTTGTAGCTTATACACGAGCTTAATTGATTGTTGGCATCACTGTTATGAAGGATTTAATTCAATGTGCAAGGTTTTGAAAATTCATTAGTGAAATACTCAAATTCATAAGTTAAAAATATATGCGCGACATTATTAGGTTATTCATAACAAAAATCTTCAAAATTTTAATGCAAAAATTAAATATTTTATACAGTAAAACTTACTAAATTTTAGAATTCCCAAGCATATGTTCCAGTCCATAAATTTGAACTCAGAGGAGTTATATATTTCTTATGCATATTATAGAGAATATAATTACATTGAAAAGCAACTTCATACAGTCATTAATGTACTCCAAAATGGTTTCGTTACACGTGCTTTTGGAGTTATGTATGTCAATAAGAATTATCTTATCTATAAAAAAACTGTAACATAAATATCATTTTTTAAAACATAATAATTACTTATCAAAATATAACTGTAAATTTAAAAATATGTTTAGTTAGTTATATATGATTGTATCTTGAAATGCCATTTAATTTTAATTAAAAACATTCATAAACCGGCGATACAACAAACGCAGTAGCTTTTAATGATAGATGATATAAACAAAACATCAATAACCTAACAGTTAAAAATTGAAACCGTACAACATTTTGCTCACTAAAAAGTTCAATTAGCCGTATTTTTACTGTTCAGTTATATAATACAAAACAAGTTTTATTATAATTGAATTAACTATTTATGCATATTAGGTTATAGGTTATAATCTAGAACAATTTTTAATGAATATTTCAAGACATTTCTCTACGAACACTTTTTAAAAAGTAACACCGTATGTTAACATTTAGAAGTAAAATACCCTCACGTCCTCTTAAAGCGAAAACTTGGAAGTTGTAAAGAATATTATTATAATCTATATCCAGAGTTAAAATATTCAATTAGGTTCCGATATTCAAATTGCCATACCTTATAGTTTGCTCCTTTATCCCAAATCATTGTTTTTAACTTAATTTACAATTGATTCAGTGGAATTCTAAGATGTAAATGATAACTATATAATTATTTATAATGCCTCATTACATTCAATGGGTGTTTTTTGTTCGTATTTTTTATCCATCAAGGTTTCATGTTCCACTAATGTATGCACCGGACAAATGTATGTACAGCACACAGACAAAAGTAAGGAAATGATGTTTTCGGAGAACTTTTATGGGTGACAACTCCACATTTGAGTGTCGTATGGGAGAAAACTCCAAGTAGCCTGACTGTCTACTAAGTTGAATAAAGAAGTGAAGTGTCTGAACGCGAGTGGAGCGAAATAAATTATAACGATCAAAACGCTCGTTTAGGAGTCAAGGTCGAAATGGAGAAAAAGTACGTTGGAGAAGATTGAACTGTTACTGTCACTTAGATAGGTAATAAATCGTACAGCGAAAAGAGTAGGCGTTGAAGTAAAATATATGAAAAGCGATGGAAGAAGAAACAAAAAAGGCACTGGAATAAAAATTGGAAATGGATGGCTAATTTTAGAAGAAAGTCTGGTAGTAATTGAATACAAGTAGAAAAAAGTAAGTGAACAGGAAATTATGGTTGTTTGAGAATTCGATTCCAGTTAGAAGTAGAATACATATATTTGTATTTTCCATTGAATTGTGTAAAAATAGTTTGTGCCTTGATGAGTGGGTTTTCGTGGGTAGCAATAGAAGTGAAGAAATTTCTAAGAAAAACTTTGTAATATAGTTGTCAATAGAATCAATATTTAAATCTTGATGGATTGTAGAGTTACGGCAAACCAGGATGCACCAATGATGATAAGAAGAAGTTTGTTCTGAATAATTTGTACAGAGTTTTTTGTTAGATTTTGCAGCTAGACCCCAGATTGGGGCAGAGTAAGTAAGAATAGGCCTAAGAATTTGTTTGTAGAGAAGAATTTTGTTTGACAAAGTTAGTTTAGAATATTTATTGATGAGTGGCAGAGTGAGAAACTTTTTCCAACAATTTTCTCTGATTTTTGAATATGAGTTTAAAACGTAAGTTTATTGCCTATGATGAAGTCGAGATATTTAATATTAGTCGTCCATTCAATTTGTTGATCAAAAGAGGAGAGATTAATATTTGGTTGTCTAGCGTGTCCTTTTCTGAAAATGATGACTTGAGATTTAGACATATTAATTGCTATGCACCATTTAGTTACCCAATCCTCTAAAGTATCCAGAAAATTTTGAAGAGTGTTGATGATATAGAGAATAGAAGCACCTTGAGCAAGAGAAGCCGAATCGTCAACAAACAGGCAAGTGGAAATGTTAGTGTACTACTGTGCCCCAAAAGTAAGATTAATTTTTTTTTTTTTTTCAAAAATTCTTTATTTATTCTTCCAAATTTATTTCATCGCCTTCAAAGTGACCCCTCCGGACACAATGCTCTTATGCCAACTTTTTTTCCCAATCCTCAATGCATGCTAAAAAGTCATCGGCAGGGATGGCGTTTAAAGCGTGTGGCGATCACGTTGAATTTCTTCAAGCGACTGAAAACGGAGTCCCCAGAGTGGTCTTTTGATATTAGGAAATAGCAGGAAGTCGCACGGTGTTGAATACGGTGGTTTTGGAACGATATGGGTTTCATTTTTGGCGAAAAAGTGATGAAGAATCAATGCAGTGTGAGCTGGCGCATTCAGTGTTTTCGGTACCATTTGAGATTTGACGCCCAAAATGGAATTGACCGATCCTTTTGAAATTCCAACATCAGCAGCAAGGTCTCTAATTGTAAATCGACGGTTTGCAAGCACCAAATCTTTAATTTTTGGACGTGAGCTTCGTCGGTTAAGGTAGATAGAGTCCAACAATGCAATAACCCAGTATTACGATTATAAAGTTGTCTGGCGTGTGCTCAACTCCAGATTTGCTTCAATCAGTCGTGGTTTTTCACCTATATAAAGGCGATTCTCTGTTGGGGGAATCTTTCAGATATTTCTCAATCTGTCAATCAACTTTCGGATGATATTGGCATCGGGATGACGGCGTCATGAATATCGAGATGCATATGCACTGCACTGACGGAATTTCCAACTATATTTCTTATAGAACAGTAGACTTACTCATAAAATTGGCTGTATTATTCTTCTCATCAAGAATCATATTCCTAACCATGAAATAAAACTGAAATTCCTTTCTTTCGAAAATACCATCGCTATTTCACTGCAAGTACATATCGTAATATTCACGAACGGAATTCATTATCACTATACAATGACTGCTGATAATTTCAAATAATTACAACTACTCATTTACGTAACGGATTCGAATCTATAATCTATATTTCTTTAAATTGCCCCCTTTCACAAATCTAGGGGTACACATTTTATACGTATATTTATTTTCTTAAATCTTTTAGTTTCTCCGTTGTTTTACAAGTTCGTCGCATAGAGTTTATTTTCCGTGCACTGGATGTTACATCATACTTATTTTTTCCTCAATTTTACCTGAAGACTATACATTGCATCATTGAGGTATGATTCCTTAAACAACTTTAAATGAATTCCCGAGCCGGGATTTTATTTTTTCCCCTTCACAGTATAAGCAGTATTGTCGGAATGCTTTGTATATTATCCTCTACAGTAACGTATGAATGTCTTTGAAGCCTCACTATTAATTAATTTTTATAAACTTTTTATATATATTTGGTACCTTCAACATTAAACATCGTATTTAATCGAATAGAAATGCAAACGATAGCACTAAGTTTAAAAATTATGGTTTATTAAATGATATCGTAGTTGCATTAAAAAATGAACCCATAATATCCTTCATAATCATTCATTCTGCTTCACAACTGATATAGAAATTTTATAGTACATACTTATTTGTGATATTTATGCAGAAAATGATTTGAGAAGTGATCATAATCTAATCATCCTCGATCCCTCAATCCCAGCAATATTTCCATTCTGTTTTAGAATGCTAATTTCTACAAACTAGATTCTATTTCATAATTACTTGTATGCCAAATATCAACCTTGAAACCTCCAAATTACCAATATTGTCAATCTAGATGCAAAAATAAATTCTTTCACAAATCAAATCAATAATGCAACGAACTGAAATAGTAAACCTTGAATTATTAAAACTCTTTATTTCCTCTTTAGAATTATCAAAGCTTTTAGACCTCTTTTCATAGTTGGTAAAATAAGCTACAAAAATTGATTTTGAAAGCTCTAGCAATAAACTAGATATTCTACATTTCAATTTGAAATTAGTAAATTACACATAGAGATTTGGATATATACACTCATGTCCATAAATTAAGGATAATGAAGTTCAGGCAAAGAAAGAGACAGAAGCAAAACAAATTTGACTTATTTGTAAAGTCTATTTATTAAACAAAATTTAAAGAGCAAAAAAAGATGCTATATGTTTGACATAATTAATAAAAACTGCGATTTTTACTTCCTAGAGCAAATTTCAAAAAAGAACCTATTTACAAAAAACAGTATAACATGGTTAGTATGATGGTTAATATGGAGTATGTATCCCGGACGATGCAATACAGGCCTTACGACGCCTAGGCATGCTGAGTATCAAATTATCAATCTGATCTTGGGGAATATTACACCACTCATCAATCAGTGCCCTCCGAAGTTCCGGTTGACAGGTGGGGGGGTTGACGGGCTGCAATTCGTCGGCCAAGCATATCCCACACATGCTCTATTGGATTCAAGTCCGGTGAGTATGCTGGCCAATCCATACGGGGGATATCCTCAAATTGAAGGCATTCGTCTACAATGTTTGCATGGTGAGGACGGGCGTTGTCATCCATAAACAAAAATTCAGCACCCATGACACCCCGAAACAACCGTACATGTTGTTCCCGAATGACATCCCGATAGATGTGGCCTGTCATCGTTACACTCTGAACATGCAGGTCAGTTCAGGAACCAAGAATAATTCCTCCCCAAACGAGCCATCCTGCACCACCGTAACGGTGTCGTTCAATGGTGTTCTCTTGGTAGTAACGTGTACCTGACGCTCTCCATATGAAAGTCCGGCGAGAATCAGACTGCAAAATAAACCTGGACTCGTCGGAAAACATCACACAAGACACTGTTGCGGTGTTCACAATGCATGCTTTCTACTCCAGGTTAATCGCAGGCGACAGTGAGTTGCGGTAAGTGGAACATATCTGACAGGCCTACAAGCATATAAACCAATGTGCCCAAAGCGTCTGTACACGGTCTGCCTTGAAACTGTCGTACCGGTAGCTGAAGAGAGCTGACGAGACAGGTCTAATGCTGTGCTCCGTCTGTTTCTTTTGGCAGTAACTGCTAAATAGCGGTCCTCATTCGGCGTTGTAACTCGGGGGCGACCTGTGCCGTAGCATCTACTCACATTACCATCATCTTGGAATCGTTGCCAAAGCCTGGAGATAACACTCTGGGCGATTCCAAGTTCATCGGATACTTCCAGCTGGGTACGTCCCCATTCCAGTCGTCCGATAATTCTACCACGTAAGAAATCATCCAGATGCTTCCTTTGTGCGATAACTATGCGGTTATTGCACTGAAAGGCTTTTAAAGCGCTTGTGAACAATTTTACTTCTTTGCCACCATTCCTTATTTACCCCTCTCTTACACTCTCGTCATTGTGACGTACTATCCGCGCCATCTGGTGGTTTCCTGTAATTTGCATATTCTTCTTCAAGATGTGTGTGATAATTCTACAGGCGAAATTTTTATTTTAGAGTTCAATTTCTGTGTGATTCTGAATTATCCTTAATTTATGGACATGAGTGCATATATATATATATATATTTGTAAGGAATTTCTTCTCTCTTTAATTTACTACATACAACAAAATTTTAAAAACACTTTTCACGCCATCTCTGAACCGTGTGATAATGATAATATTTAAAAATTCCAACAGAAATTTGCTATTTATTTCACAAATGATTTTACAATCCATTCAACCATGCATCTACAAGGAAATAGTGTACAATATCAAGTAAGTAGCTTGGTACTAGGAAAAAGAGCTCTACGGATTAATACGGAGATCGTTGGCCACATAACGGCCTCCAGCTCTTTCATTGTTAGTTGTTGAAACATAGGGGTGGCCTCATGTCCTTTGATTTAATAAGAAATAAAAGATAATTAAATGGCTTTTTTCAAAAGAATATGTACTTATTTATTAAAATTACAATATGAATTTAACGTTAATTAAAAACCAAAATTTGAAAATAAATAAAAGAAAAAAATTAGAATTAAATGGAATGTAGATGTTGATGAAATCTGTCGCATATAATCGAAAAAAAGCAGAATGAGCAAAGGTCAAATTAGGAGAAAAATAACTTAGAAGAAAAGCGAACTTCTAACGTAACGTAACGGCAGGTGTTTAGTTGGTGTACCAGGGAATTTCCGTACCTAAATATCAATAATTATTATTAAAAACAAAATTTTTTAAATCCAAAAGATGAGCTAAGGAAAGAATATTAAACGAGCCCATGCTCGGAGAGAATTTACAGGAGTAAAAAGGTTAGTAAATACAAAATTTAAATTAATAGTTCACATAAGTTTTTAAAAATAAAAACTGTGGCAATTAAAAGGAGTTAAAAAATAACCGTTACGAAACCACGAAAACTTCTGGCTGGCTGAAGAGAAAAAGGAAAGGGAGGGCAGAGTTATAAACAAACCAAAACAATATCGTTTCGAAGTTCAGCGGTTTTACCGACCTTGAAAGAAAAGAGCAATTCGAAGCTATCAAAATAAACTACAGTGGTGGAAAGTGATTCTAAACTAAAAAGGGTTCTTCTTTTGGGAATCGGAGAATGAAGTACGCATCAAAACGACAGAGTGAAATGTCTGGCACAGAGCTTTTTCACCCCGGGTCAAAGTGTATTCTTTTTAGCCACGGGGACTGAACTGAAGTCTTGAAAGTAAATAGAACGCGGGCGTTTTTTCGCATGGCGCGTGGTCGGATCATAATAAGGGAGATTTAGCAGCATTGGATTTGTAGACGCATCAATTTTTAGAATGAAATTTTCGGTAATCTTTTTGCCAAGGTTTAGAATAGGATCAATTTTTAATTCGTCGTGAATACGATGGCGGTTATAATGAAAAGGCGCATCTGTTATCGTCATTAAGAACTGATTTTGAAGAGCTTGCAGTCGCTTCAAATGGATCATTGCTGAATTTATCTAGACCGGAATCGCATAAAGCAGTATGATAAGTGAGATGTAAATATTTAGTTTGCCTCTGAGAGATATTTTGCTTTTCCTGAAAATTAAAGGTGCAATTGTGAATTTGGCTTTATTAGCTTTAGAAATAATGTAATGAATGTGTTTTTGAAATGTAAGGCGGCGGTCCAGTATGAGACCAAGGTATTTGTACTCAGTTACAAAAGGCACTGGTTCGTTAAAGATAAGAATTTGATGAACATTTGGAGTGGTTCTTTTGCGGTGAAAGATGAGAACTGCACATTTGCTGGTATTAACTTTGATTTCCCATAAGCAGAGCCAAGTTTGTAGCCTATGGACAAAAGATTGAAGTCTAAAATAGAGAGTGTATTCGTGGAAGTGCTGTGTAATGATTGCGGTATCGTCTGCGTACATGGCTGTGAGAATATTTTCGTCTCGCGGGAAGTCATTCACGTAGATATTAAAAAGAAGCGGTGATAATAAGGATCCTTGCGGGAGTCCACATTCCATTTTTCGCGTAGTAGAAGTAGTATTATTGACTTTAGTTTGAAACGAACGGTTTTCAAGAAAAGATTTAATAGCCAGAGTGAGTGGAAGAGGGAAATTTAGTTTTTTGAGTTTGAAGATCAAACTGGTATGCCAAATCTTGTCAAACGCTTTCGCGATGTCAAGAAATAGTACACCGGTTAAACTTCGTTTGCTGAAGCCATGATTTATTAACTCAGTGACCTTGAACAGCTGATGTGTGGTGCTTAAATTTTTTCCGGAGCCGAATTGTTCGGGGATTAAAATATTGCTGTTGTCACAAAATTCTTTGATCCGATTTAAGAACGCGAATTCGTAAATCTTGCTGAGGTTACTAAGGAGAGAAATTGGCCTGACTGGTAAAGAAGGATTTGTGCCTGGTTTATGGATGGGAGTAACAACGGCGATTTTCCAAGCCTCGGGAAGTAAGAAATATTAAGCATATCGTTGAGAATGACGATTAACCAATAGATGAATTTTAAAGGAAGATGCTTGATCATATTATTGTTAATTTTATCAAAGCCTGCAGCTTTTTTTGGTACTTAAGTTTTTAATAAAGTTAACTATTTCCTGTGCGGAGATGCAGAAGTTATAGTTGACATGCGGAGTATTAAGGTATTTATCGGTTTCGGAACTTATAAGATTGTTTGTGAACGGATGGCTCATGTTGGGATTTTGCTCAAATTGGAGCTTCCAGCAGTCGGTGATTGCCTCGGCCTTCGAACTTCTTTAATCTAGAGTCTAGACAGTTGGAGGGTAATAAATCAGACAGAGCAGGAGTATGGATGAAACAGAGGAGCAATGCATGGGTGTAGCGCAATTGAAAGGAGAAAACCCTGACTCAGAAAGAAGCATTTGGAATTAATGTAAAAATTTAGAACAGTGCGAGGTCTTTTACTACATTTGCTGGAAGAAACATCATAGTCGTAATTTTGTAGGGTATTTAAAATTGGGTTATTGCTGTTTCGAAAATTATTATAGAATTTAGAAGGAATTGTGTGAACAACTTGTCTTAAATTTGAATCGAGAGAGCGCGGCGAATATAATCGTTACGAAAGTATCAGGTTGAATTTGTTAACAATCTAAGAGTTTTGTTCTCAATCCTTTGAATGGTTTTAAAATGCAACAGAATCCCAAACTGGGTTGTCATAAGCTAATACTGAACGAAGATAGGAGAGATATATTAGTATTTTGAGATTAAGAAGTTAAGTAGAGTTTCTATTAGTATAGAGAATTCAAAAGTGAGTATTGATTTTATTTCTGAGATTGTAGATATGTGATCCGTTGTTAAGTTTACAATCAAGAATTATTCTAAGTACCTAGTTTCTTTAGACCAGGTGATATAATTATTATGGGTTTAATATTAGGAGGGTTATAGGATATTTTGCAAATGAAAAGAACTGCTTCAGTATTGTCTGCATTTAAATTGTCTTCCTGTTAATGATCCATTTTTCTAAATGAATGATGTAATTCTGCAAATATTTCAGAATGGTGTAAATTTTCCGACCTTGAGTTAAAACTGTGGTGTTGTCAGCATACAGATTAATTTGGATATTGTCCTTTTTTGGAATATGTTGATAAAGATATTGTAGAGAAAAGGACCCAGAATAGTGCCCTCAACGTTATACAACGTCTTTTGACGTTTGTTTTCTATGATAGCTAACGACAACTTTCTAATAAATTTCGATACCTTTTTATAACTGAAAGCATGGACTACGATATCCAATCAGGTAAAACCAGAAATCAGGAAAATACAGGAATCCTGTAAATGCAGGAAATGTTATTTCGGGGTTTCAGTGTATTATATCTGAACGCATATATTTGTTTTTAAAAAGACTGGAACGCATTTCTATTCTCATTCTGATGCTTAGTTTTCTTTTCATAATACGAATGTAAATGTTCATCGAAATTTTAAAAATGTGTTTAATTTTCGAGTGTATGTTTCATGGAAGTCTTGATGGAAAATCTTATTTCCTTTTTTGCTTTAGAAAAGTTACTATATGTTGGTACTGTTTGATAGATCTTGAACTGTCAAAAAATCTCCTTCCTCAACAATTTGGCTTTAATAAAAAGTTATCTACAACGCATAAGCTACTTAATCTCACTGAAACTGTTTCCTGGAAATTAGGTATTGCAGCTGTTTTCCTTAATGTAGCCAAGGCTATTATAGAGTTTGGGTCAATAGGTTAATCCATAGATTAATTCTTTTCAACTTTTCTCCTTTTTTATTGAAATTATTCAAAATTATCTTACTAACAGTAATTTTGCGGCCTCCACTGGTAATACAGATTCTTCTGTCCAAAAAAATTCAGGCTTGTGTTCCCCAAGGTTCAATACTTGGTCCATTTCTCTAAAATATTTACATAAATGATATTCCTCCAATTTATAATGGGAAAATCAGTCTTTTTGCAGACGATATAGCACTCCTCACTCAAGGTCGTAAACATTTTGTCATTAGTAAAAACCTTTAGAATTATATTAATCAACTTGAACAATGGCTTATGAAGTGGAAAATTTAGTTAAACGTTGAAAACTGAAGAGAGTACTATTTGCGCTTAAAAGGGTTTTTAATACTCCTTCTATCGAAGTTTACAATAATCCTATTAATTGGCTGGGCAGGCTAAATATTTGGGCGTAATCTTAGATCGTAAATTGAATTATGTTAGGGATAAATTATTAACTATCTTAGGGATAAATTTAATAGATGCTTTCGCGTACTGTATTCACTTATTTGTAGAAACTCTACTATGTCCTTGGAAGATAAAAAATTTATCAAACTTATTAAATATTTAACTTGCTTACTTGCGTCCAATACTTGCATATGCGAGTCCTTTTTGAAGAATCTACTGCTCCGTCCAATTTCGAGATCATACAAAGACTTCAAAATAAAATTCTACGTATGATTACAAATTCGCCCTTTTTTTTTTCCGAAATGAGGATTTCAGATATGCTCTTTCCCTACCAAGTTTTATACAAGTTTACAAAATTGCACAAAATTTTTATAACTCCATTCCAAATATTAATAATTCTGTTTTGAATGATCTAGGCAACTATGGTTACGACATTTTTGATTTCAAAAATCGCAAAAAGACCTCGCGCTGTTCTGAATATCTTTTATTAGCGTTTCGATATCACTTTCCGAATTACTAAGCAGTTTCTGCGCTGAATCACAACTTCCCCTCTTCAACTGTTTTTATAGTTTATTGGGCTAAGAATGATAGAATTTTGAATTTTGTAAATTTGTAACAACCTCCACGAGCCGTGAGGCTCATAATATCACCAATTTATACATCGAGGATTTTCTGTATCATTTTGTATTGGGTAGTCTTTTAGATTGTGGGCTTGGCCACATTTTAAACTACGAAACAATTGTAATTGGCGAATCTGCGATGAAAAAAGTTGCAGAAGTAACATTGCCCTCTCTTCTATTAAATTTACCAATTTTAACTGATAGGTAGAATAATTTAGTAAATTCGAAAACCCTTTCGTTAGTTTTAATTTTAGGGAAAGCTACAATGCATAGCTTTGTTTTAAGGTTTGTTAATTAAGTGGCTTTACTATTTTCGAAAATTAATTTAAAGGCTTGTTCAATTTCTTCAGGTTTAGTATTTCGGGGAAGTATCTTTATTACAGCATATTAGATCTTCCGCTTTTTTGTGTTATAACAAATAAATCAAATTTAGGGGTTTTAAGGAAATAGAAATGTCATGATGGTCAAGAGCATATATCTTGAAGAGTTCACCAAAAATAGAAATATTTGTGTCATTTTGAAATGATCGTTGACTAATGTCAGCGAGTCTTTTAAATTGAGTAGCCATGATTGGTAGAACTTTGGGGTTTTAGTAGTGGTGTTTTCTTCAATAATGACTTTTTGGAATTCATTTTCAGAGACAGGAAAAAGCTTGCTTACTGTATATCACTGGTTTAGCAGTGTTTCAAGTTTGACATGAATGTGTATTCCTCATCATCGTTTTCGTTAGCCCCTTTTAATAGTTTGTCCATACATTCGAAGTTAGTAAGTCGATCAACAGAATCTTAATCATATAGAAAGAATAGAGATAACACCCTTTCTCCTTATAAATTTGAAATGCATTTAGTTTGATTTGTCGCTTTACACTAGGGCTAATCAGACGGGATCCTACAGCTTAAAGTGGATTCCCAACCTCTAACAAACATCTATTCCCCGCCAGGATTTGAACCTGAAGTCTGCGACTATCTGAAGGCGCGATACAAAACGCCAGAGCGCTAGCCACTTCACCATCAGGCTGCTAATAAATGCATTAATAAAGCACGAGATAACTAAGTTGAATGGCAACCGTCTAATTTCTCTCAGTAAAAAGTCCGAACGAATAAGAAGCTCTCAGAGTTTAAAATTTGTGACGTAATGAACATTTCCAATTAAAAAATAACACTACAGGATAAAAGCTACCAGATAATTAATTTTACAATAAGTATTAATATTTTAATAATCATTGAATATTTTATTTAACATTTATTTTGTCCCCTAGAAACATATTATAATGAAGAACTATATTTGGCAGCGGAAGGAACGTATACTTTTTGTATTAGTACGCAGAAACAAAACTTTCATTTTTGTATTAAGTAATGCTTCTGTGAGTTGGTTAATTATGTTGTAGTTAATTTCTTCGTTTTTTTAAACAGGTTAGTTTCTTCTTTTGATTGATAAATAGTGAAATGTAGAAAATAACATGTATATTCAGATTTATTAAATTACATTTATATTAATTAAGTTAAATCTAGTTATCTTAATGGAAGTTTCCGTTTGAATGGAATGATATATTTCATGAAATTTTGCAAATCGTAAGGTATTGTTAGTTTCTGATCCGTTTCGTAACTTTTATAATGGTTTAGTTTTAGTTATGTTTTATTTGCAATAAGTTTTTCATAATTTATGAAGAAATAGTGATCATACGATTCCCATGAAAATTAACTTAGTAATTTATGAACTTCTCTTGTTTTAAATTAAATATTGATTTATCAATTATAAATCAATTTAATTTTTATAAAAAGTGATTAATTTGTTTATTTTCATTCGTCAGAAATACTTAAGTTATATAAATAATAATTTAATTATACACTTTGCCCAAACCACAGAATAGGGGCAGTTGGGATTTGGCGCCACATGGGCGAAATTCGCCAAATGAGGTAACCCGGGTAAACTGGTTTTGATGAATTTATTAGATTTTAATAAAATTTAAGTCCTGTCTTTTCAAAGATGCTTTTCTTTTTTCGTATAAAAAAAAAGGGGGTTTTATAACAGATTTATGTTTTTACTAAGGAATCAAATGTAACTGGATAAGCAATTTTTAAAACCGAAAGTGTTGTGTTCGGGTTGTTTTTTCATGCTGTTCTTTTGATTACTTTTTAAAATTTAAAAATTGGTTGTATATTAATTTTTATTATTAAAATAATATTTGTTTTAATTATTTAAAAAATTTAGTGTTAAAAAGTTGGCAACATACACGTTTACTTTTAAAAGTTACTCCAGTGTATTTCTTTTAATGACCTAATGGTCATTTAGATAATTAGAGATACAGCAACATTAGTGGGCATATATCACAAAAATCAAAAGCCAACTCCTAAAGGTTAAAAGCTTGTTTCAGGCAAATTGCGTGGGTTCGAAATCATATCGATTCGGGGATTACGATATCCGGAATTAAATAGCCATGACCAGCCGGGTGGAATTTGAGTTTTTAGGACATACCGGTAAAAGCCTGTACGTCGACGGCGGCTTGATGGGCAATTGGCTAGCGCTCTGGGTTTTGGTAACACACGCTTCAGGTTCGAATCCTGGCGGTGGCATGGATATTTGTTAGTGTTTCACTTGTCTAAAAGATCATGGGTATCCAGGAAACCATCGACTGCAAGATCAAGATGGAAGATAATACTCTGTGTTTGGTGGGATCAGAAAGATGTGACCTATTATGATCTGCTAAAACCTGGGAAAGTTTTAATATTGAATGCTATCTACAACAAATAATCTATTTAATTCAAGCTTTGCAAAAACTGACAAGAATATCAAAAAAAGGTAAAGTGATTTTGCTTTTATGATAATGCACAATCATATACAGTAAAAACTGGTCAAGGAAATGATTGAGGCGTTAGTTGGAAAATACTTCTGCATGCGGCTTAGTTACCAGACTTGGCTCCATTGATTACCATTTATTTGGATCGATGAGACAATCACTTGTTGAGCAGCTTCACTTCTTACAAAAATGTGTAAAAATAGCTTGATAGCTGGTTTGCGTCAAAAGAGCTACAGTTTTTTTGATGTGACATCTACAAATTGAGAGATTGGAGAAAAAAAAAATGGATAGCTAGCAATGGACAATACTTCAAATAAAATATTTTTCATCATTTTTATACTGTAAATATTCCTTATGTATTCAAAAACTCTGGTTCCATTATTATATACTTGGTAAATAATTGACCAAGTATTCCCAATGTATAGGAACTAATTGTGACTAGTCACTTAAATATTCTATCATGTTCTTGAAGATTTATTTTTCCCAATAATAGATTCGCGTTAGAACTACCTTTTTTTTTATTTTTATATATATGCTGTGAAGACCAATAGAAAAGACAAAATCTTTTCAAGAATTAGAGTAGACTGAGGTGAAAATGGAAGTAACTGCTGATCTTTTCTTTACCTAAACTCCTATGATGATGGTGGTGAGAGCTAGCCTAACAATTTTTTTTTATCTAAGAAGTTTTCAGTGGAGATTTGAAAATCTCCCTTTTTGGTGATGACTTTAAAATCTTCTATCGATGCCAATCACAGAAAAATTTGATTACCCCAGAAAATTCAAAATTGAATTATTCATAATTTCCCTTAAATACTTCAGGCCACTCAAATTTCTTATTATGGGTTTTCAAGTATCCTCAACTTAGAGATAGAATATATTATAACTTAGCTTGGTTTTAAAATTAAGAATGGGGCCTAGCTAAGTAAAGAAAAAGTTGACAATCTTTACCTATTTGGCAAGTTAATATGTAAGAAAACCAAGATAAATTTATATTTTGAAAGTTACTGAACTTCTCTATCAATTGTTCAGGTGAAAATTCAACTGAAAACCTTTTGCATATGTTTTCACTACAGTTTTTCCATCACTTGTCTAATAATTATAATCTCAAGTCCAGATGCATCAAATGTGGAAAAAAAAGTTTTCATAAGAAGAGTGCTCAATCCAAGATAAAGCAAGTGGATATTTACATTCTAATTTCAGTGATGTTATTATGTTGTCCCCTGAACACGAAGTTTTTAAATTCTAGAAGTAAAAAATAGCGAAAAATGCTAACTATAAATTATAAATGGGTCAATCCTTAATTTTCCTTGTAGTGGTTCTTGCATTATGCTTCCCAAAATGTTTAAAAAAGGCTTTTGTTTTCTGTTAGAAATTTAAAATGTCATAATCAAATTTTCTATTAAATATGATTATCAAGTACAAAAGTTGTTCTCCTGTGATATTTTCTTACAGTAAAGTCAAGAACTCTGATGAAATAAATATGCTGAATATATTTGGATTGCAACTCACTAGAAAAAGTTACTGTACTGGGAAAAAAATGGGGCCCAATTTTAAATATCCTATTTGGCAAAGCTGGCCTATAGGTTGTAGAAAAATAGTTCGTTTCTATTATTACTATATTGAAAGTGAGAACAACGTTGTTCTGTTGAAAATACCAAGTGCTATTATTTCTACTTTATTTTAACTTAGGTCTCGTATCATAAACAGCAGGATCATAATTATTTTAAAATTGTAGCTATTTGTTATATTTTCACTAAATGTTATTTGAGGATTTTTTGTATTATCATAAATTTAAGCTTACAATAAATGCAAATATGAATTAAATGCAGTACCAGTCCATAAATAGTGTTTCTGTATGATGCTTTTTATGAAATATTTTAATACACTTGCTATAAACATTTTTAGAGTGTAAATGTATAATTTTACTAATACTTTTTATTTTTATTTTTACTGTTTCAATAAAATGTTTTTTTTTTTTTTTTTTTTTTTTAAAGATTTTTATTTTTGTCGAAATTTTCATTTATTACATTAAAGCAGAAAATGTATTGTGAAATTACTTTTTAAGAAAATTCTGTGAAGATATACTTCAAAAAATACCTTAATTTATATATTTAATAAGTTTACTTCTTAATTTTTACTTCTGATTTCATTATAAATGCATATATTACTAAAAACTACATCTAAACTCCTATTTAAAAATTAAATATTAATGTCGATAATTTATGGAAATTCTTTGTATATAGGTCACAATCAAAAGAAATTAAAAACTTTTTAAGAAATATTTAATGGCTTTTCTTTTTTTTTTTTTAGTTTGATCATAATATGGAAGATTCTGGAGATACTATGCAAGTAAGTTTCTATATTTGTAAAATTAAGTAAAAATTTCTGTAACATGTATAAATCTTTAGGAGATGAAAATACTTAATTTAGGAATTGTAAGAAATAAAGAAACAATTCCTACTTTAGGGAATACTTGATGGCAAATTTACATTGTGTTCCTATAAAACAATTGCAGACAAATTAGAGTAATTGTAGGTCAAATGTCAATGAAAACAAACTTAAAATACTAATTGATAACTATTTTAAACTCAAAGTTTACTGTATATGTTATGCTTTAAGATGTTTCTGAAATATTATCTGCTTTCTAATTGTCATTTTTACAACTTTGTTGTAAAATCTGAAAGATTTCTGTATTGGTTTTAGTTGCTTGCATATTAATACTATGCTTACATAATATATGTAGGCAAAATGTATATTTCCCAGAGGTGTTTTTCATCCCTTATGTATTAAAAAGTAAAGTTTTGTGGCATATTACTAAATTAATGTTAAATCTGATGTTTATAAAAAAGGAAGGTAGGTATTTTTTCAAGAATGGCTTTGGAATATTCCACTTTAGATGCTAAAAAATGCAGAATAGTAATAAGTGTACAAAACCAGTCAAATGAAAAACCTTAAAAGAATATCTAGGAATTTTTCTCCTCTCCTAAAAGCTTTATATATTAGACACAAAATTGTTATCAGTAGGCTGCCTAATCTTCTAGTAAAATTTCATAGTGGGTAAGTATAAACTGAAGGTTTTTTTTTTTTTTGTACATTATAATTGTCAGAAATCTATTGATATAGTTGTATTTTTGTGAAAGAAATCTAACTGAAAGAGAATAAATAAGAAACTTAAGTGTGTATATATTGCAGGAAGATGAGCAAGCGCTTTCAAAAGACAGTACATCAGAAAGTGCCATTATACGTCTGAAACTTCTAAGACAACAGAAAAAAAAACCCAAATTTGATTCTAGGTATTTTGACTTAAATTTTTTCATTCTGAAATTTCAGGACTTTTTTTTTTTTTTATGTGATTTAACTTAATTATCTAGACTTATTCTTAATTATCCAATTATAATGTTTCTATTAAAAAGAAATTGAATAAGGATTTTGTATATCACTATTCTGTTTTGAATAAAATTATAACTACTTTTTTTTTTTCTTCAAATGTTAGGATGTAAACAAATATGGATAAAATGACTTAAAGGTCAATGAACCCCATAACTCTTTTGACTAAATTAATAAAAATAGCCTCTATTAATTTCTTATTTTCACTGGCAGTTTCATATATCATTTGGTGTTAATTTTTGAATTTATTTAATTTTTTTTTTTTTTTGTTCTAAACATGGCTTGTTCTTTTTAAACAAAGGATGGTTGATATTAAAAAAAAAAAAAAACTTCTATTACAAATGTGTCAATTTTTCTTCACTCTCCTGTAAGATCTATATACTAGCAATAAAATTATATTATCAGTAAACTGCCTAATAATGTATTCAAATTTCTAATTCTAAAAATCTGTTTTCCTTTCATAAAGCACTTTCGAAAAGAAAAAGGTATTTGTCTCTGAAAACTTGCTTGGTTTGGGTAGTAATTTATTCTAAATTTAATCATGAAGTATCTGCAATTAGGCATACATTACAGACAGGTTTTAATAAAAACTTTTCTTTCACAATTTCCCATGTTCGGCATATGTGGTTTGATGGATTTATGAGAAAAAAAATTAGAAACTTAATGAAAAGAACATGGTTGGAATATCCTAACATTTCCTCAATCATTGTAATTATACTTGGGTAAAAGTTAAGTTTAAACTAACCGAACGAAACCTGAAAACACAATTAAAAATTGACTATCTATTGACTTTTATAAGATAGCTTTTAATTAAAAAAGGCATTTTTAATATTTCTGTAAAATAATTTGTGCTGCTTTGTTACTAATTGTATGAAGATATTTAAAAATGGATTATTTCATTAAATGATTTTGATCACAAGCTGTTTTTGCATTTTTTAAAATTATGAAATGTGTGCAACAGCCGGGTATGGATTTTACAGCAATAGAATATATAGTTTAAATTATTCAATTGCTGTTATTACTTTGGAAATACTTTTGTATATTATCTTCTTAGAATACTGTAACAAGAATTTATATTACAGATAATTTTTGGCTAAAATTTAAGCATGAGATTGTTTTAATATTTATCTTATTTAAATTCTTCAGAAGTTTTTGTTGATTAAAATGTTTAATTTTCAAGATTATTTTGTTTGTTATAGCATTATCACAGCATAATAAAAAATAATCAAGTTTTTAAATTTCTATTTTATTTTAAACATAACATTTAAATTCCCCACATGAACTTATTTCCTGACGCTTTTGTTTCAGTTAGAATTTCTGTTCTCAAGAGGTTGAATGTTATTTTTAATAAAGATCTTGCTTCTTTGATGTATGAGTGATATTGGTGTCTATGTGACATAGTGCTATTTTTAATCAACTATCTAATTGTTCTATTGCTGGCAATTTTGAAGAATTGGTGTTGGGGGACTTACAGGTGTAATCACAAATGAAAAAATCAAATTAACTTCTATTAAAGCACAGTTAAGGAAAGGTTTTATAATGTGATGATCTATCCTCAGCAAATTCATGTTTCCTCTATAAAATCACCTTTACTTGTTTTGCTTATTTGCACTTTATACATGAAGCAAGATTAAATTTGGTACCTTTTAAATCTCTTGTAAACAAAATTTGACATTATTTTTATACTAATAAACCATTCTGAAATGTCTTTTATAATTCTGGTTTAAATTATAAAGTAATTTAGAATGATTTGTTACTATAAATTTAGTATACTTTGTCCAGACAAATTCATAATGATCAGATTATTATTTGAAAAGTTAACGAATAAAAATATATGAAATTTGTAAAAAATATGTATTTATAATATCTCATTGAATTAATTTAATAAAATAAATTTCAATAGAATTATTAAATTTTTTTCTTGCCTGATAAAAATATTTATGTATATTAATGTAGATAATATATTGTATGTCTCTTCTATAATAATTTATATTATAAAAGATTACTGATATATTTAATTAATATAAATTTACTGTCTTGAAGTTTAGTTTTTTAAATTTTAATTGTTAGTTCCTTTGATCTCATTCTCAAAGCATTAGAAAGTTGGAAATAATTAACATACTTCATGAAACTTTTATATACCTTAATAAAAAGGTTTTTGCAATTCATCAAGTTTGTACTGTTAATTAGATGTTTGCAACTGTTCATCAGTTTGATTGAAATTTATAGCTACTGATACGTCTTGTTGGTATAATATACCTTTTAAAAAATTTCTAAGAAGTCAGAGTTTAAAATTTTTTAATACTTTATGCTTGAGTAACCTTCCTAACAAGTGTCAAATTACTAGTCTATCAATCTGAAAGGCTTGTGCACAATTTTATTTCTGGTTATTTTTTTCTTATATTGTAAATAATATAGAAGAATTTTATAAATTAATATTATTAATTTATTATACTTTTTTATAATATGCTTAAGTATAGTTTAATTCTAATGTATTTTGCATGTTTAATTTTTTTAGAATAATTCACAATTATATTGATCAGAACAAAGTATTCAATATGAATAGAAAACTTGATTCATAATCTGAAAAAACTTTGCCATAATTCTCTGTTCTTATTAAATACTGTCATGTGTACTAAGATTAACTGAATATATTGCTTATTAAGTTCATGATTAATCTCGTTTAATTTTCCTGCAATCTCCAAAATAAATTTTATTCCTTTTTCGTTTGTCTAAATTTCTGTAAAGGTCAGTTTCTTAAAAATGCAGGTACATGAAAAAAGAAGCATTTGATGACAATGTTTTTATTAAAGCTGTATGCCGAAATCTAGTTGAATTTATACATTTTTCTATCTTGTTAACCAATTGAAGTCTTGTAAAAATCAAATTAAAAAAAAAAAAAAAAAGAGATTATAAGTTTTATTCTGCAAATCAAATGCCTTTGCCTGTTAAACTACTTGATCATATGTTGTTACAAAGGATATTTAATTATATAAAAGCTTTTGAAAATTTAATCTCAATTTTTTTTGGACACTGAGAGGTGTATCCCATTGCTTGTGATGGTTAACATTTAATCTTGATCTAAACTTACTATAAGTGTAAATGAAATCGAAGATAGCTTGTCATGTTAGTTTGATTTATCATTTCAAAAGGTTAATTTTAAGAATTTATTTATTTTAGATTCGTTAAAAGTTTTGATGCAATCTCCATCTTGGGAAGAGGGGGATTTGGTGTTGTAATGGAAGTTACAAATAAAACTGACAACAAGAAATATGCAGTAAAAAGAATACGTATAGAAAATAATGTATATAGAAGGTAAATTTAGTTTTTCCTCTTTTATAGGTATAATTTAGTTGAAATGAAGATATGTTAATTACCAAAAATTCCTGCTGATTATTTTATGTTCAAATTCTTAAATCAAACTTCCATAAGGTTAATATGGCACTCTTTACTAATTTAATCAATTATTTAATATGATTTATTACCTCTTTTGTCTGTATTCAATCTTTATATTCAGTTTCCTGTTGATTGTTTTTTATTTTTTGATATTTTATTAATGCTTTAAATTATATCTTATTTTCTCTGTATATTAGTGCTTCCAAAAATTAACCAGTATTAATTTAATTATATTTGTAAAGTTTTTTAGAATTTCTTGCACCTTTTAGGTTTCTTTGCTTTCATTTTTATGTACCGCAAAGTAATTTTAATTTCTTCGTTATTTTTTACGAAATTGAAATTTTAAAATCTAGATTTAAAAATTTATTCTTCTTGTATTGGCTATACCAGATCTATGAGGGAGGTTAAAGCTCTTATTAAGTTGCATCATCCTAATATAGTACAATATTTTCATGCTTGGCTTGAGAGTCCTCCCGAAGGATTGCAAAAATTTATAGATGAGGCATCACAAATATCGTAAGTGAATAAATTTTCTTTATTTTTGAAACTTTTAAGTCATATATATTTCTGATCAAAATATATTTTGATCAGTTATTCATTTAATTTTGTGGATCAACTAAATTCTAAAGGCATTGAAGTTAAAATCATGCAAATGTACTAAAGAATAAAATGGATAACCTTAAAAATAATAGTTTAATTTTTACAATTTAGCAATTACTTATGCTTTTGTAATATATTTGTACGGCAATATCTTTTATTGTGCAATTCTAAGTATTTGCCAATCATCTTTATGATTTTTTCTAACTTTGACCCCATTTTATTTCCTCTGTTACTTGTTTATGCTTTCAAGGAATTTCAGAATTTTGTATTTTTTTATCATTGAACAGAAGCACTGTTTAATCCAGCACATTTGGCATCATGCCTTGTCAGATTATCTAGTGTTAATAATGTTTTGACAGATATCAAAGATAAGTCATTCTAGATATAAATTTATATAATTAAAATGTGTATATTTGATGTGTTCACACACATTGTGTTCCTGTGTTGACAATAAGATATAATGACGAAATACTGAATCATATCTACTACAAAATCAAAATTCATATTTTGAATATTAATTTAATATTCTTGTATGTCAGTTTTAATGCCGAATGCTTACTTAATTTTTACTGGAGCATAATTTACCTATCACTGTATTGGATCATTTGTCAACATTATTTAAGAAATGTTTCCTGATAGTAATATACTAAAATATGTATGTCAAAGAAATGTCTACAGTCAACAATTAAAATTGTTGACTATAGGTAGGCAATTACAATTGCCACGAATGACAGCAGCAATTCATATTAAAAAAATCTTGTTTGTGCTAACTTTTTTAAATGCCACAACTTCTGAAATTAACAAAAATTGCTTTCCATATCTGTTCAAGTGTGTGGGGGGATTCTGCTGGAGCTTAATATTGCTCAGTTAATTAGTGTTTTATGGAATCCAAAATTCCTCTAAACAATTATTTGGCACTCAGTGCTGACAATGCACATTTCATGGTTGGAGCCAAAAATGGTGTTTATGGTAATTTAAACTTAAAAAAATGGTAAAAAATGGTGTTTATGGTATTTTAACTAGCTGGCTGTCATTTGATATAGCAGGTGATAAAGGTGCTTCAAATTTATCGTTCAAATTAGACAAATGTTTCAGACATATTTTATTACCTGGAAAAAGGTGCCAAAAGGAAAGAAAAAAGTAAGACATTTTCAACTGTATGACACAAGAAAACCTCTAAAGCATGCAAGCACTAGATGGCTATCCTTCGGGAAGTGTTTGTCAAGAACCATTGAGCAATGGTCATCATTGTTAACTTTCATCAAAGAAAAAAAAATTAATGTTTATAAAATTGGAATGAGTAGCTCAATTTACAGCTATAGAATACTAGATTTAAATAAAAGTTTATCCGAAGATAAAAGGATGTTCAGGGGTCATTTAGTAAAGGAATTTCTCGGCTAACATTAAAACGAAAAAAAAAAGAATTGCAATTCACAAACATCTTGAATAAAAAGTTGGCTATAGATTGCAGTTCTTCTAAGAATGTACACTACTATCTATCAGAAGTAAACTCGCACTATATACTTCCATCCTCAGGCCCATTATCACATATGCGGCTCCTGTTTGGATTTCCTCTCCCGTCACCACTTTACGGAAATTGCAGGTTTTTCAAAACCAACAGATTCTAAAAATTACAAACACTTCTTTTCATCTTAATAGAGAATTCCTCCACAACGATCTTAAATTGGAATCTATCTCGATTATTCTAAAAGAATCGCAGCTAAATTTCTCGCCAATGTTAATATTTCTAACAATCCACTTATTTTAAATTTACCCGCTTACGACTACAAGCATCCGAAAAGCAAAGAAAAGGCCCCGTGCCATCAATAAGGCAATGTTCATTTCTTTTCCCATAGCGAAAAGAATTAATTTTCGACCCAGGATAGTTCCCTTTCGGTTTTATTCCTTAATTCTCCCGTTTTGTTTTCAAAATTCTTTCCATTTCTTCTTTATTTACATTCCACCTCGTCTCATTTGTTTATCAACTTTAGAACCTACTATTCCAACAGATGGCGCTATGCGACCTCCAATTTCCAACTCTTAACCACGCCTCTTTTTCTCGCCGAGTTTTCTCAGCCTATAGAAAAAGAGCCTTCGTCTTGCTCACGTGTAAAACGCACTACGATCGCAGGCTCCTCTCATTCGAGCAGTAAACCGTTCACGCCGGGACTATGAGTCCATAAGCAGGTCTTTGATTTACCCCCTTTTTCTTAACCTTTTTTCCTACCTAACTGAGTTTTTAGGAACGGCTAGTGTACACTAGTCCTCCATTAATTCTTTACATTGAGCAAAGGATATTTATTTTGAACTCGATCATTTTAACTTCCTTTTATTCCATGATTTAATTTATTTTTATTTTGTCTAAAGTCCTAAGCTATGGCTCTAACCCTTTTACTCCTTATAAATTCCATGTTCTTTAATCTCTTTTATGCAACAACCTTTTAAGAAATTTATAATAACCTAATTATGCAATAGGAGATATAGGGTCAACTCTTTCCCTAGATACTCCTTCAATTAAAACTACCTTTGCCTTTGTACACTACTGGCCATTAAAATTGCTACACCAGGAAGAAATGCAGATAACAAAATTATATTTATTGGACAAATATATTATACTGGAAATAACAAGTGATTAAATTTTCAAGAAATTTGAGTGCATAGATCCTGAAAATCAGTACCCAGAACAAACACCTCTGGCAGTAATAATAGCACTTATACACCTGGGCATTGAGTCAAACAGAGATTGGATGGCATGTATAGGTACAGATGCCTATGTAGCTTCAACATGATGCCACAGCTCATCAACCGTAGTGACTGGCATATGGTAATGAGCCAGTCGCTTGGCAACCATGGACCAGACGTTTTCTATTGGCAAGAGATCTGGTGAACGTGCAGGCCAGGACAACAGCCGAACATTTTCCGTCTCAAGGAACATCCGTACAATACCGGCAGTAGTGTATTTTTATGTTCTTATCAAATTTTAAGGCATTCTATTTGCTTTTACGATCAATTTTACCTATATTTGATTCATCCAATACTTTATTGCAGTCTAGAAAGCCTTTGATTCATGCCTTATATTCTGTTATGTTTATTTTTAAAAATTATACTATAGAAATTTGTTCATCATTGAAAACTCTAAATTCTATTTTTGATGTTGAATATAATAACATAAAATAATCAAACATTGGATGAAGAAACTGTGATAAGTTTAGCAACCATTAAATACTAAAACAAAATTGACAACAAGGTTAAAAATTCTATTTATTTTTATGCCCATTAGTATTTTGCAAAGCATGTGATTATATCTTATAAAAATTTTTTATTAAGGGTGAAGTAATCATAAATGCCAAGGTAGCAATTGTTTCCACTTTCGAAGATTCATCTTATGCACATGAATTTTTTTTTTTTTTTTTTTTTTTTTTTAAATTTCCAACTATAACAGCATTGGTATTTGGAAAATTTAATGTGATGATTCAATAAATGCATTAAAAGCTCAGATTTGTTCCCTTCAGTTAGAAAACTTGGAAGAAGTTAAAAAGGAATAAGAGTTGATAAGCAACGGATTTCATAGGGAATATCAAAAAGCCTGGATGGAATTTTTAAATAAAAAAATTATCCAAGGTAATGTTAGTAATATTTACCATTACACATAGTAATGCAGAATGTGAAAGGATTTTTAGTGTAATGAACAAAACTAGAAACAAGTTCCGTTGCAATTTGTCTGTTGAATCTTTGGAGAAAGTTATAATTTCTTAAGTTAGTTTGCAAGGTAGCTGTCATGAACAAAAAAATTTGACTTTCTTTTTTTGCAAAAGCTAAATTTTCCACTAAAATTAACAATGAAAGTAAAAATTTAAAATTCCTGTTAAAAATATTTTTAATCAAGGTGTTATTCTAGAATTTTATGAATGAAGTGCAATCTAATAAGTACAAATTTATTTTTATTTAACCAAGAAATTTTTCCTTGTTATTCTGGTCAAGAAATTGTGTGTTTGACAAAAATATTAGTCAAGGATATATATATAGCAATATTTGTCAGATTATGATTATTCAAGGAAATGTTCCTAAAAAAAAAAAGTATTTATCATGCCAATAAATGACATAGCATACAAAAACTTCTTACAACAAATATTTTTAAAAAGTGAATTTAAAATCAAGAAAAGTTTAAGAGAAATAACATATTAATTCTCTTAAACTTAATGTAATTACTAAATTTAACCTAATTTGCAAGTTTTTCATATATATGGATTTTTCCCTATTTTCAAACTTGTACCTTTGAAGAAAATAAATTACACAATAGTGGTTCAGTAAAAGGTATATTACATTAAAATCCAACATTAAGTTATAAAAATCAATCCAGCATTAAGCAAAATATCAATGCTTTTATAAAAATTAAATAAAAGCATTGATTTGTTACATGAAAATAATTTGTATTTCTGTTCAATAAGAATTCTTTGTTTCATGTTTATCACATTCATATTTTATTTCATTGAAAATTTCAAAAACATCTAAATTTGTTTTTTTTTAATTAAAGGAAATGTATTAGTCTTTTAAGGTTAAGATGAGAATAAATATCAATGAAATTCCTCTTGATTTTTTACTTTTAGAGGTTGGTAATCATTTATACTTGTTAAACTTCATAAACATTAGAAATTATATACAATTGTATTAATATTTTTTTTCAATTAAATGAACAAATAGTCTCACTGAAATACCTAAAATATTATAAATTTTAATGTTTTGTACATTATTTTTAAAATAAAAGACTTGAATAATTATAAAAGTATTGCTATATTTTTGTATGACTTTTATATATTTTTTTTAAAAATTAATTTTATGTTTCAGTTCGTCGACTATCACTGTAAGCTCTTCTACCTCAACAACCTCCTCAAGCATGCCACAAATAAATAAAGAGGGTGATTCTTTGGCAGACCGTATAAGAGACCGTATGAGAGAACTAAAAGGAATACTGTCTTGTTCAAATACATCTGAAGAGTACATTTCTTCTCCAGATGATGAAAACTTTACAAATGCTAACAAAAATGTAATATCTAATCTTGGAACTTTGAAAGTTTCCCCATCAAGTAAAAAGCTTCAAATGAATCCATTAAATCCATTTAGTGATAATTTGGATGATCCAATTTGTACAAGCCAACCTTCATCTTATTCAGATTCATTTGAAGAGTACACTTCTTCATCTACTGGTGCTTGTAATGTAGAAAAAACAGATTTTGGTAATTTCAAATCTATATCTGAAGTTAGCTTGTGTTATGATGAGTCCGATGAACCTCCTAATGATGTTGATTTCTTGCCTGAGAATTCTAAATGCCTCTTTGTTAAACAAACGGTCCATGGAAATGCAATTGATAATAGCAATGAATTTATGCAATCTCTATTAAATACTAATGATATCAAAAACATCAGAAGCATGCTTAATATACCAAAGGATATGTTTATTGATGAACAGGCAACTTTTTGCATTTGAAAATAATAAATAACAATCTTTCTTGTCGTATGAATTCTATTTTTCTTAACAAATTGTATCCTTATATATTCTCTGAGGCATCATTGCCTGATAAAGATTATCCAGAATGGACTGGATGGACTTGCATATTGGATGATATTGAAGTTGATAAAATTTCTTCTCACCTTTCCTATTTTAGAAATTGGCTCGCTTCCGTTTTGTGTGCGGATGCGAAATATCTGCAGTTGTTATCATACTTTGCTTTTTTCTAATATATCTAAAATTCTGTGTGAAGTAAATCATCTTTTAGTAGATGATTGTGCAACTAAATTACCTGGAGAATCTTCAGCTATTCGAATTGGCATATTTTTTTGTGTTAGAAAATGGAATTCTATATTGTCAACGCCCATGAAATTTCCATATTTAGTTAAGTTGCGACATTTTCTTTTCTGCCACTTGCATTCTTTGAATTCTAATCAGTGTACTCTTAATTTGCAATATATCTTTTATCGATTTGACATTATCATATTTGAGAATAATTTGAAATGGTTTCAAATTTGGATAACTTCAATCAGGGGCAAAATCAGGACTGCAGATAATGAGGTTTTTAATAACTTTTTAACTAATTTGAGCACAATTCTTGATCAGGCTATTTCAATTTCCATAGATAAAACATTTGAACCAATGTCCCCTGAAAAGTTTCTGTCTATGTTTGGTAATTCGTTTAAATTTGCAGTTGATGCAATGTATATTCAAGAGTATGAAAACGCGCATTTATTGATGTTTCATAACACACCATTACATGAATATAGAATGGATTTAGTGGATGATGATCCTGAGTTTGCTGGACCAAGATATCTGTACATACAGGTAATTTGAAATGTATTGCTTAATAATTTTATTCTAATTTCCTGTCCTAATTTTCATTTACTTAAAGCAATTTTTCCAAGTAAATAGTATTGATTAAAATTTTTTTGACTGAAATTTTATCATTACTGTTGTATATTTTATATAGTATTAAACATAATATTTCTGAGAATAAATGAATTTTTATACTGACGAAATGTATTTTAATGAAACAAATTAATCTTCATTTTTAAAGCATAAAAATATAATAGTTATATTAGTGATAGCAATAATAAAATGAAATGCTTTATAATTTGTTTTTTATAAATGCTGTTTGATCGAATGAATGTTTGATAACAATTGTAAGATAAAATTACTTTTCAAATGTATTTTTTTTTATTTAATTTATAGAATTAAAAAAATGTTTTTAATATTTAAATACAGTTGCTTTCAGTGTATATTATGTTTAAATATTTCAGATGGAACTGTGCCATAAAGACAATTTGCGAATCTGGCTTAAAAAGCATTGTGAACAGAGAAATTACTCACAAGTATTAAAGATGTTTTATCAAATAGTTTTTTGCCGTGGCTTACATGCACAAAACAGGTCTAATGCACCGTGATTTAAAAGTAAATCTATCACTTTTGTGTCTATGGTTGTATTTATTTATCAATAAGTTGATCATTGAGAAATGTTAATTTGAAACTTTCCTTCTCAATTATATTCACACACAAAATAGATAATTTCATTAATAATTAAATGTATTGAAGTCTATTTCTCATTTATTTATTTCTACTTTTATTTAAGAGTGCCATTAGCAGATTCATTGTTTTCATTTCATTGTATTTGAGCACATAATTGATTATTAGTAAATCATAGGATACTAGAGCATACATACAATTCATTTATTTTTCGATATATATTTTATTAAGAAGAACAATCATTCATAAATAGAGGTTTGCAAAAATGTTTTAATTTTTACTTTTATGTATTTTTCAATTTATACCAGTCACTTTTTCTAGAAAATACCTTCTGAAATTAGAAATTGCATTTTTTACAAACACACAGTATTATTCCACAGTAATTTACTATATAACTAATTGCACATATTTTCAAGTTATTCATATGATACACATCCTATAACTTAGTGAATTTTAGTCGTCTATTTTAATATGTAATTTCCATTTTGATTAAATTTTTTTTTTTCAATATCTTAAAAAATAAAATTTTAGATCATAACTTAAATTTTTAACAATTTATCTTTTTTAATCTTCTAAATAAAGTGTTAAAAATGGCTAGCCAGGCAGCAGTGAAATTGGGGGAAAAAAAAAAAACCCTTCATGACAGACTTTTTTTATGTGTGTTATTCAAGTAAGATCAGATTGCAGTTTAAAATAGTTTGCAGTTATATAAAATTTTGTGGCATTCAAGAACTGAAATACGATATAAAAAAAAATGGGTATTATTAGTCAGTCTTTAAAGAATGGTTAGAGAAATCTCTGAATAGTGGATTAAAATTATAAATTTTAAAAAGTATTTAAAAATTTTATTTAAAAAATGCCAAAATTAGTGATATTTTACATTTAAAATATTCTTTAAACAGTTATAAATCTATAAAGCTTGATTTATAAGTGAGTTATATTTTCAGTGACATTGAAAAGAGAACCTTACATATTGAAATATAAAAAGTAATAAATAGTATTATAATTATTAATAAATAGTATTATAATTATTAAACCATAATAGTGCAGTTAGCAATCTGCTTTTAGGGCTGTTTTTACTCAGTGATCATTGATTTTAAGTGAAACATTTGCTCACTAATAACTACATTAAAAATTGTTAATTATTTAATGAAAAATCAGCTACAATTGTTTTGTTACTTAACAGAAAAAAAAAAAAAAAAATTAGATTTAAAAAAAATTAACCCTTCTTTATTTAGCTTTTAAAAAGTACATGCTCAAATTTTTATAATTATTCATTGGTATTGAGACATACTAAATCCTTATTGAACATGCAACAGGAGGTATTAATGATTGAAATATTCCACAATCCAATGTTTGTTCATGAAACCAATTGTATTTTGTTAGTTATGGCAAATGTACTAAAAAACTTTGTTTATACTACTTTTTTGCATGGCATATTATTTATTTGGGCAAAATACTTACAGCAATAATTCAAATTTTTTGACGATTTTTTATGCATTCTATATCAAAACTGAAATTGAAGCTTACTTTTTTAATACATATTTTTATTTCTTTTCAGCCCTCAAACATATATTTCTCATTAAATGGGCTAATAAAAATTGGAGACTTTGGTTTTGCTACCCAATTCGAAATTCCAGGAGTGGACCATTCATACGAATATGATTTGTTCAGCTCTCATTCTGTTAAAGTTGGAACACTAACGTATATGAGTCCAGAACAAGTAGGTTTTCTTACATTTCCTTTCTTTGTATTTAACTTTTCTGTGTAGAGTATATAAAAATTTTTAATCTTAAAAGTAGAGTTCTATTTATTAAAATCTTACTATTATTTGGTTTTAGTTTTGTAATATCTATTTCTACAAAATTTAGTAAAAGAAAATGTTACTATGGAAGCTGTGATACCTTGTTACCTTTTATGCAAATTAATATAATATTAACGAGTGTAAAGGAATATATTGTATGCAAGTTGAGTAAAGAGGATCAAAGTACTTTTAAAACTTCATTTTCTAATAATTGTGATCAAGTGACTTTTGAAGCATTTTTTTTTTTTTTTTCAATATTTAAAAAAATACTCTTAATTGAGTGTAACAAAAATAGATTATATACATATCATCAGAAACAAATATGCTTTAAATATATCTCTAAATTTACTGTTCTATCATATAAGATTTAATAAATGAAGTTAAAAAAAATATATGAATACATGAAATGATATTAAACAGACAATTTTAATATTTAGGGATCCCAAAAGAAGTATAATTATAAAAGACATATTTTCCCTTGGAATCATCTTGTTTGAACTATTGGTACCTTTTCGATGTAACTCAAGACGACTCCAGGTATTTTTCTTTCTTGCATAATTAAACAAATAACTTATTGTTCTTATTCTGATAAAATTATTAATATATTTAGTATTCTAATTAATCAATGGGACTTTAGTTATTTTAAAGTGATTCACCAAATAGTGACTAACCACTTGCTCATAATGTGATGAAATTTGAAAAATAAATTTAATTATAACTGCAACTCGGGGAACAAACCCAAGATTTGCCAGTATGACTAGCTTGTTACAGTTTTTTGAATTTTTCTGCTATGCTACTGGAAAATGAAAGATAGTTGCCCCTTAGAGTATTCTGTAAAGATTTCTCCCTCTGCTGGATGTACTCTGGATCTTCTACCATATCAATGGCAAATTAAAAAAAAAAAAAAAAAAAATTTGTCAATCTAGTCAAGAAAAATTGTCAGATTGTGTTATTTAATAAAGTTTATCTCGGTTAAACCCAACAGCGACTGAACTAATTATAATCCTAAGTTTTATGTGAATTGTTTCAAATTTAGAAATGTTTTTTTATCTAAATTTAATCGATTTTATGTTTTAATAAGTTATACAATGTTTGTAATAGTAGTGTTACAGTGTACAAGTAGTCCATTTATTATTAGACTTTTTTTTTCGTACTCCTTTAAGTAAAGAAAAGTATGGTGTGCCCCTTCTCAAACTTTTTCATCAATTATTCATGGTATCTTTAATGTTTTATTCATTTTATTTAGCATTATATGAAGTGTATCAATTTTCATAAGTATACTTGTCATTTTCTATTTTGGACATAAATTATGATATCATGAAAATAAGATTTTTCTTTTAGACAATTTGTTTCGCACGCAAGGAAAGTTTTCAGAAGATTTCATTGAGAAGTATGAAAATGAAGTATGTTTTTGGCGATTAATTTGGATACTATCATTTATATAATAATTAATAAATAATAAATTTTGTTCATAAGGAAATCCTTATTCTCATAAAAGCAAACATCAGTTTGTATGTTTTTAAGATAAATATTTAAATTCATTTTTAAGTATTGTGACATATTTTTGCTACTTCTCTACCAATCTGCAGGTTTAAATTATGTAAATAATTCGTGAAATTATTAATCTGTATACTCTTTTATTACAATGTCCTACTATTTACCGTTTTTTTAAATGTATCTTATAATTTTATCAATTTAAGAAACAACAAACTTTCATTAATAAGTAGTGCTTTCCTGTATTTGAATAAAAATATTTGTAATATTTTCTAATATATCGCTAAATCTTATCTAGATATGTTCTGCTTTCATAGTAACCTTACAAAGGTACATCAAAGTACTAAGAGACTAATCGAGTTTACTTATCCAGAAGACTTTGGAGGACATAGTGTTTTATCTCCCTCCTTGCCCATTTACATTGGAATATTGAATATATACTATTAACTTATCAGATAGGGCTTGAAATCGGTTGCGATTTTTAAAAATATTTTTATTTGAAGTAAATGGTGAAATGCAGAGCACAATTGCCTCCTTTTGTAGTTTAATTTTTTTTTCGACCTTCATTATATTTGAATTTCAGTTTGTTTTTTTCTCTGAAATTTTCCATTAATCCTTTACTTTTCCAAAATGAAATTTTCAATACATACCCAGGTGTCCCCTAAGGTAAAATGATATACTTTTGAGGCACACTGAATTTCTAACGAAGACATTCAGAATATTATATAAATTAATATTAGCTTTATCCATTCCAGGAAACATTTAAATGTTATGTCCAACATACTGATAATTGGTTGCATTGATATCGAATGAAACTGAACAACAAATATTAAATTTTAAAGAATCTAATTTTGCTAAATATTTTAGTTTACTCGTTTTGAATTGGATTATTAAGAAATTTAATTATTGCAGTATTCCTAATATTAACAATGTGCATGTTTACCATTTTCTAATGAAATAAATTTGTTTTTTTAACTAATCTAAAAAGTGTTTTGTTTTCCCTTTTGTGGGATAATTTTCAAACTTTGAGGGTCTTATTTTAAATATTCAACAGTTTGGTTCATCAACTAAAAATTCAAAAAGTTGTTGGATGGTCACGATCAATGTCATTTTTAACACTTATTTTGTTTTCATGAAACTTTTAATATAAATAATGAACTTTAATATTTGCTTTCATTTGGATGATTTTCTAAAGTACTTTTCGCCCTCAAATATTTTACTCTATTTCTTCATGCCTTAAAGAAATTACTAATTTTTTTAAGTTTGACTAAGACAATTCATTAATGCTTCTATAATTTAGTTTTTGTATTTTTGTTACTGTGGGAAGGTATTTGATATTTTAAAAATGCTTCTTTTAAAAGAAATATTTTTTTAGCTTGATTTATCCAACATTTAGCTTACATAAGTGTAAGTAAAATTGATTACATCTACTGACCAATTAAATATTTTTTTTTTAATTGGTTGATTTGGAACTGAAAGTTAAATTGTTGGAAGTTGTGTAAACAGGTTGCATTTGACATTACTTATCCACTTTTTGGATTGTTAAATTATTTATTCCAATTTATTTGAAAATTGTTGGACTGTAGTATATTACTTTATTACGGCAATGGTTCTGCCTCACTTTTTTTTCTTTAGATAAGACATGAATAATAAGGAGCATCCTCAAAAGTGATTAAAAACCTTTGTTTTATTTATAAGAGTTGATACTTAAATACAAAGTATTAATATAAATTTGAACTTTTGTTACAAATAAATAATTTTATTTAAATATTAAAGTTGTACATTTTAAGCATAAAGATACATTTGTAATGCATGCAATTTTTCTTGAGTGGCTCCTATGAGATCTTAATTAATTTTGGATCAGAGACAGCTTTTTTATAAGCCTTTGTGTTGAGGACAGTCACTGTCTTTGCTACTGGTTATTTTATTGATTGATACAATTTAGCTTCCTTAACATAGATTTGAAAAACAGGAGTACATGACCTAGAATTTTGAAAGTAACAATTATTTTTATGAAATAGTCTGATTTTATACTGACTCTTGATTTTTTTTGAGAGTACAAAAGATTCTGTATGGCATATCTTCTATCATTAACTACATAGTAAAAATTATTAAACCAGCTATGCATATATTTCATTTCAGAGGAATTAAAGAATTGCAACAAATTTCTCGTTGCATGCATATCTCTTTTGAATGAATATATATATATATATATATATATATATATATATATATATATATATATATATATATATATATATATATATATATATATATATATATATACATATATATTTTTCATGTTTGTATTTCATGGAACTGCCATTATTATCTTGAATGTCTTTGGAAGCCTTTTCTTTCAAAAATTTTATAAAAAGGGTTGTTTCATTCTTATAGAATTCATTTGTTTAAAATGAAATAAAATTATAATTTCTGAGATGCAATTCAGAATTACTTTTTGTCCTGCCCTTTTGAAAAGGAATTCAAACATATTCACGATCAGTATTCCTTAAATGCCTGCGAACACAAAAAAAAATATTTAAACCAATATTCTTTCATCAATACTAAATTACAGTTTTCATTAAATGTTTATGAAAACTTGCAATACTTAGTGATATTTATTTAAATACAATATTTAAAAATTGACTGCATCTTTTTTTTTTTTTTTTTTTTTCCATATTTATCTCTTCGAGGTTTTGATTTAATGTTGAACCATCATTTTAAAATCTTCTAGACAAATATTTTTTGACTGCAGATATAGTATGTTATATTTTACCTGAATATTAAGAAAAATTCAACATGTGGCATTAATAGAACAAGTTTACTATTTCAAAAATTTATATAATTTTATTATAGAGTCTTATAAATAATAGGTCTAAATTTTTTTTTAAATATTTATTTAACTTTTACAGAGCTTGCTAATAAAAAAGATGTTGGATCCTAACTCCAGACGAAGACCTACTGCTTTGGAAATACTGCAACATCCTCTTTGCTTACCATATAGATAGAAGAACAATTAACATGTTTATAATTCCTTTTGTGTCACAATTTTTTTTTTTGCCAAAATATTATTCCTTTCATTATATCATTGTCTTAATTCTGTATGAGAAAATTTGAGTTTAAACATGGTAAAGTAAAAGGCAAATGAAAATCTTTTTAAGCATTGTACTGTGTTATTTCGTAAATGTTAAAGTACTTAAAATATATCTTATAACTTAAAAGGAAATCTAAGAATAAAATAAAAAAATTAAAGTATAAAAATAACATTTTAAAGCAGCTTTTTTCATTTTAAAATGTGTATATTCTTTTACATACATAATAAATTTTATTTTTTACTTGGAATGTCTTATATTATCTCATGGTAAAAAAAATTTGAATAGGATGTGCATGTTAATTATATCCATAATGCTTTGATTTTAAGTCTAAAATTATTTCTTAAAAAAAAGTGAAAATTGGGTCTAATTATTTTATATTTTTAAAAGTTATACTTTAAATGTCCAGTTAGATGTTTAAATGGCATTCTATTCATAGCTGTTGAATTGAACTTTAAATCTTCTAATATTTAGCTCTTGCTACCTTCAGATAGTTTTTGACTGGATCTCAATATTAATATATTTTCAGTTTAGATATACTGAATAGTTCTTACGCCATGGGGCATGAATGGCGTGAGAGCCTATCATGCCTCAATACATTTGGAGCTGAATAATATAAAGAAGTCCAGCAGTACTGCCGAAGAGAATTGAAAATGGTCGAGATGTATAAGGCGCTAAGTTTAAGCTCCGGTTCTATAAACGAGGTGCAGATTAGAACACCGCTCCTGACATTGTAGTGAAATGTCTATTATGTTCATTTTAATACGCTTCTCAGATTTCAAAATTATAATTTTTTAATCATATTAGAATTTCAAAAAATTGGCCACGCAAACTGTAATCACCAATTCCAACTTTCTTTTTTCTTCACAGTAATATTGCTACCTTCAGATAGTTTTGACTGGATCTCAATATTAATATGATTAATGTTTAGATATACTGAATGGCGTAAGAGCCAATCATGCATCAATACATTTGGAGCCTAATAATATTTTTGTTTGCATGACCATATCATTGAAATTCTGTTATGATTTTAAAAAATATTTTTCGAAATTTGAGAAGCGTAATAAAAAAAAAATAATCGGCAGTTCACATGAATGTCGGAGCGGAGTTAAAACCTGCTCTCTGTTCAGATAAACCATAGTTCAGACTTAGCGCCTTAGACCTTTCTGCCATTCTCAATTCTCGCCGGTGGTAGTGCTGGACTTATTTATAGTATTTAGCTCAAAATGTTTTGGGGCTGGAATGTTTCTACTGCATTCAGTATATCTAAACTGAATATATTTTAATGTTGAGCTCCTGTCAAAAAATGTCTGAAGGTAGTAATAGCTGAATGTTACTGTGAAAAAAAAAAAGTTGGAATTGTTGGTTATAGTTTGCATGGCCAATTTCTTGAAATTTATAATATGATTTAAAAAAATATATTAATTTAGAAATTTGAGATGAGTAATAAAAAAAAAAATAATCGACTGTTCAATTCAATGTCAGGAGCTGCGTTCGAACCTGCTCTCCGTTTATGGAAACAAATCTTAAAATTAGCGCCTTTGACCTATCGGCCATTCTGACTGCGTACCTACACTATTGTTGGACTTATTTATAGTATTCAGCTCCAAATGCATTGGGGCATGATTGGTTCTTACGAGAATCGGTATATCCAAACTGAAAATATTTTAATGTTGTGCTCCAGTTAAAAAAATGTCTGAAGGTAGCAATAGCTGAATGTTACTGTGAACGAAAAAAAGTTGGAATTGTTGGTTATAGTTTGCATTGCCAATTTCTTGAAATTCTAATATGATTGAAGAAAATATTAATTTCGAAATTTGAGAAGCGTAATAAAAAAAAAAAAACAATCGGCAGTTCACATGAATATCAGGAGCTGCTTTAGAACCTGCTCTCTGTTTATCGCCTTAGACCTCTCTGCCATTATCACTTCTCGCCGATGGTATTGCTGGACTTATTTATAGTATTTAGTTCCAAATGTATTGGGGCTGGAGTGGTTCTATGGCATTCAGTATATCTAAACTGAAAATATTTTAATGTTGAGCTCCAGTCAAAAACTATCTGAAGGTAGCAAGAGCTGAATAATACTGTGAATGAAAAAAAGTTGGAATTGTTGGTGATAGTTTGCATGGCCAATTTCTTGAAATTATAATAGGATTTACAAAAAATGTTAATTTCGAAATTTGAAAAGCATAATAAAATAAATAATCGACAGTTCACTTCAATGTCAGGAGCTGCTTTCAAACCTGCTCTCCATTTATGGAACCAAAGCTAAAATTTAGCGCCTTTGACCTCTTGGCCGTTCTAACTGCTCATCGGCGATATTGTAGGACTTATTTATAATATTGAGCTCCTAATGCATTGGCGCATGTATGGCTCCTACAACATTCAGTATATCTAAATTGAAAATATATTAATATTGAGCTCTAGTCAAAAGCTATCCGCAGGTAGCAATAGCTGAATAATACTGTGAACGAAAAAGAAAGTTGGAATTATTAGTTATAGTTTGCATCGCCAATTTCTTGAAATTATAACATGATTAATAAAAAAAAAATATTAATTTCGAAATTTGAAAAGCATAATAAAAAAAAAAAAAATAATCGACTGTTCACTTCAATGTTAGGAGCTGTCTTCGAACCTGCTCTCCGTTTATGGAACCAAAGCTTAAAAATAGCGTATTTGACTTCTCGGGCATTCTGGCTTCTCAGAGATAACATTGCTAGACTTATTTATAGTATAGAGCTCCAAATGCATTGGGGCATGTATGGCTCTTACGACATTGAATATATCTAAACTGAAAATATTTTAATATTGAGCTTCAGTCAAAAACTATCTGAAGGTAGCAATAGCCGAATATTACCGTGAAGGAAAAAAAAAGTTGAATTGTTGGTTATAGTTTGCATGGCCAATTCCTTGAAAGTCTAATATGATTTTAAAAAAAAATTGATTTCGAAATTTGAGAAGCATAATAAAATAAATATAATCGACAGTTCACTTGAATGTCAGGAGCGGCGTTCGAACCAGCTCTCCGTTTATGGAACCAAAGCTAAAATTCAGCGCCTTTGACCTCTCGGCCATTCTGACTTCTTTTCTGCAATATTGCTGGTCATATTTGTGATATATAAAAAGTTTATTCTTGTTGCAAGTGCTGGTGAGTATTTTATATTTCATTCATTTAGTAAAGGCTAATTGAAAGGGCCTGGATGGCTAATTGGATATCCGGTTTGAGAAATGTCAAATAAAAAAGCCAGACTAAAATACGAATTTCCGTATCTATTCCGGAATATAGCATGATAAATCTGTAGTATGGAAAGCCTCTGCATTTGGTTAGAGGAGGAAGGTGTAGAATACGGATGTGTTTATTCTGGGAATATTTTGTCCAAGTTGAAGTTTCATTATGGTAGGTGCAGTATAGTAGAGATTTCGTAGTGCATCTTAAATAAAGTTGAATTTTCTAAAAAAAAAAATCGGCAGTTCACATGAATGTCGGAGCGGAGTTAAAACCTGCTCTCTGTTCAGATAAACCGTAGTTCAGACTTAGCGCCTTAGACCTTTCTGCCATTCTCAATTCTCGCCGGTGGTAGTATTCAGTATCAGAAAAAAAGGAATGATATTAGGATGTAATAAATTACTTATTAGCTTAATTTAAAAACGAACAACACAAAATCAAGTAGAAAAAGAAACCCAACATTAAACATTTTTATCTTTACAAAATATCATTCCGTAAAAATGCCAACATTTCTAAATCATCTGCCAAAATAATTTCTTTTATTCATGCGTTACAGGACACTGCGTAGTCCTTCCCGTTATCATTTCCGCAACGGAAAAAATGAGTTTTTATTTCGGAAAGGCATATGCAAATGTTTTCCATTGTTCTGCCTTTTGAAATAGCGGGCGATAAATTTCGGCACTTTTATTAGGAGAAATATTTTGTTGGAGTTAGTAGATTTGTTTGGCGGGCGAATTTCCTGACTGAGTGAGTTCAGTGGATAATAAATCTGGGTGAAACGACGGAGAATGTCACATTTCGAAGCAAAACATTTCCAGAGACTCGGTGAAAAATAAAAACATTCATTACAGGATTTTCATTCAGGATGTGAAACAAACAAACAAACAGAGTTTGAAATCATTCAATCAGTGTTTGATATTTCTTAAACAAGATTAAACTTCCATCGGCGGGTGACTTTTTAATTTTTGTATAAAATTGTGAGCGGTTTTTATTCGCTATTTGTAGCAGTTATTTTGTGAATATCAAGTAAGAAGAATAACAAGAGGTAAATTTCAGAATTTGGATTTTATTAGCATTTATTGTACATCATACGGGAAACATAATAGACTTTCAAAAAAAGGAACCAAAGGAAAATAATTTCTCTAGTGGGGTATATCCTTAATGTGTTCATGTAAGGTATGCAAAGGGAAGTTCTCAAAGCTTCAAAATAAAACTAAATATATTCCACGAATAAATAACATCTTTTGACTCTTAACTATACCCAAAATGATATACAACGAGATGTTGCATAGAATAAGAGTAATACGACATGATCTTTATCCACGGCTGATGGTTAAGAAGACTGGATGAATAAATGGCGCTCATTAAACAAAAAGTTGTTTAATTTCTTTCATGAACTGTTTAACAATTGCAATCAATAACTTTAAAAAATGGATCTCAACTTTGCAGAAACTAACTCAGCATGTCGAGAAGAGTTAATTTGTCGAATCTTCAGTTCCATGCCGATAAGTTGAAAGGCCCTCGTACTGAATACCGAGAATTACTATGTAAAACAGCTGTATGAAATTACAGTTAATATGAAAAAAAAGTGATACAATAATATGTCCTTTCAGCACATTAAATAATTTCAAATTTATTATATAAATATATGTTTTTTTTTTCTTTCTAATGCAGCTGGCAAACACTTAGATAGCTTGGTCTTGGATGCCTGAAGGCAAGCGCTGCACAGACGTACTCACTTTGCATAACGCAGGGGGCGCGTGTAACTTGAAGATAAGCCACGGAGTAACAATGCCCCTGCAACGCTCTACGATCATATTCGACCGGGACCTACTTTTAAAGTGGATTCCGAACCACTACAAACAACCATGGCACCGTCGGGACTCGAACCCGAAACCTGTGGTACCGAGCGCCAGAGCGCTAGCCACTCGGCCATTCAGGCCCATATAAATATATGTTGTATTAAAGGAAAATGGCAATTGCATATTGTCCAATTATAAAAATTCAATATACAGAACAGTTAAAATCTATACCAAGTATTTGCTAAAAAAATCGATTACTCACTTCTTCTTTAATCTACCAGGTTTTTCTTGGTGGATATTCAACAAAATGTTTTCCGTTTCATGCGGCATTTCTGAAGCTGCTTAGAGGAATTGATTTGTTGCGAGTAAGGAAGTTTCATTTTATCAATGGCCTTAAAATCTGTGTTTGTTAATTTTGTATAAGAATATTAAATTTTGATCCGATATTTAATAAGACAACACGGATGTCATGTTAGACACTGATTCGATTTCTAGAAGGATTATTGTTGCAAATCCCGATTAGAAAAACCTTGTTTCAAGTAGAATATTTAGATTGTTACAGAAGACGACAATGAGTCTTCCGCTTAAAAACATCAACATTTTCCAATGTTTTTTTTAAATAGAGCTTGAGATTGTTATAAGCTTATGCTTTAAGATCGTCGAGCTCATCTTTTATTAATTCATGAATATATTGAATCATATTGGAAGTAAATGTTAATTTATGGTTTAATTTTCACGTCATTCAAATATAAATTTTTATAAATTGTCTATTTTCTTTTTACAAATTAAGTTGAAATTCTTTATTATTGATATAAATGAATGTTTTGAAAATAACAAGATCATAATTTTTTTTTTTTTTTTTCAAAACACATTTTTAACAATTTCTCTGCATACTTTGGTGAAAAACTGTGTGTATGTGTAATGGCCCAGAATTATGTACAGAACTGACAGACGCACTCACGTCAAAAATGCTCATATCAGTAAAGAAACGGTTAATACGATGGTGGTTTCAAAAATGTAGAGTTGAAAGTCACATGAATAACATAAAATTTCAAGGTAAAAGATGAAGTTATCAGTTATATTTGTCACAAAACATAAAGAAAAAAAGTGAAAATTAAGGGCCTCCTTTTGGCTTGATTAATTAATTCAGCCTAGTAACTTGAAATGTGACTAATTTTTTACGAACAGATGAAATACCCTCTTAAATTAAAAAAAAAATATATATGGGAAATGAATCTGAAGAGCTTATGTAACTGAAAGCAATTATTTATGAATATCTTTTTGAATTTGCAACATTGTAACCAAGAAAATTTGCGATACCACTAAATCTGACTCTCATGAACAATAATTTCATTTTTAGGAGCAAATTATGTAGTTTTTCTAAGTTTGTAAACTGATGTGTATTATTTTTTTTTTACTTCATACACTTTGAATTTCAAAAATTGTCCGCGCTTTTATTTCAAAGGAATTAATTAAGAGTAGAATAGAATTCTCACCAAACAGAACCATCTGCCCCATCCTCCGCTCCACTGCACACACCAGGTGTGGACCACGTGCCGTCATTCACGGCAACTAAACGAGGGAGGGTGGGGTCACGTGATTCGACATACTGTCGAACAAAAGAAAAACGAAACAAAACATCGCATGACTAAAAAGTGAATAATAATAGATCTAACCGAAGCGGAGGGAACAACTCCTAAACGATCGATATTTTATTCTCTACGGTTTAAGAGCTTCAAAAATAAATCATGTAAAGGGAAAAGCGCTCATTGGCAGAGAAGAATGGAATATTCGAAAGCACAGAACCGAAATTGGAGAGATCCCAATCTAACGTCGGACGATTATGCTCCCTTTCTTAGGTAAGAATCCCTTTTCGCTTTATTTTCCGTTTATGAAAACAATCAATCTCATTCGAATTGGATAGCCCAGGCCTATTTTTATTTTGGGGAAAGAAATTGAATTGAATGATGTCAAAATTAATTTTATCTCTAGGAATTTTCATTCCCTACCTTTGAAATAAAAATCGAAACAAACTTTTCATCATCATTAAGAGAACAAAAAATATTGCTCTGTGAATAAAGAAACGAAAGGGTTCCATATTTAAGTACACGGCTAGAGGATGGATTGTTGTAAAGTTGATTTATATTTAAATAAGTTTTTGAAACATTTTTAGATACATAAGTATTAACATTTTTCAAATATTAAAATTAATGCTTTAAGTAGATATTTTTAAATCTAGATTAGGAAAAATATTTACCCATAAATAGAGCAAGAATTCTTTGTGAAAAGAAAAAAGTTGAATCATTAAAAATTTGTTTAATGTTTTTTTTTTTTTTTTTACGGAATCTCTTATTATGATTTTAAAGTAGCATGCACTTTAAATTATATCGAAATTTTTTTCATGCATGATCTTAAATTACTATATAATCACATTCTATTAATTTATAACAGTGTTTTCTTTGCTAGTATTCTATTATACTTTTGTAATTAATATTTAATGAGAGCAATTACTTACTTGAGAGAGATTTTTCTCCTGGACTACATAAAATTCGGTCTTCTTGATTCTATCTGTTGTAAGTCATAGCAAGTTGATTTAATAAAATATCCAATAGATAAAGCAAAATTCAAAAGCAAAAAGGTAAATCTATGTTAGACAATTTTAAAACGTAGAGCATGTTACAGATATCTAGTAATTCATTGCCATTAAAAATGTCATAATGTCAGTAAGAAGGTAAACAAATATTTCTATAGTATAAATTTTTTTTTAAAATTAAAGTCTAAGAGTTAATATTTAATCTTTTATGGATAGAGATGGACGGATTTTAAAACTGTTTTCTTTTGATTGATGTAGCTTTCATTTGAGATCTACTTAGCATGATCATTTATGAAGGTTTCGATCGTTTTGATGAGGATTTTAGTGAAGCATTTGAGGAAAGAACGAATACATATCAATTTGACGCCTTCTTCTTTGTCTATAAATAGAAGACAGAAAGTTTTGTGGGAATCTGCATTTCTTATAACTGTAAAACTGGACGGATTTTAAGCCGTTTCTTTTTGATTGATGTAGCTTTCATTTGAGATGAAAGGGGTGATTACTTAGCATGATCATTTATGAAGGTTTCGATCGTTTTGATGAGGATTTTAGTGAAGCATTTGAGGAAAGAACGAATACATATCAATTTGACGCCTTCTTCCTTGTCTATAAATAGAAGACAGAAATTTTGGGGAATCTGCATTTCTTATAACTGTAAAACTGGACGGATTTTAAAACTGTTTTCTTTTGATTGATGTAGCTTTCATTTGAGATGAAAGGGGTGATTACTTAGCATGATCATTTATGAAGGTTTCGATCGTTTTGATGAGGATTTTAGTGAAGCATTTGAGGAAAGAACGAATACATATCAATTTGACGCTTTCTTCCTTGTCTATAGATAGAAGACAGAAAGTTTTGTGTGAATCTGCATTTCTTATAACTGTAAAACTTTCAATTTTATTTATTTATTTATTTTTGTGTGTGTATGTGGAAATTCATAATATTATACTAGCTAGTTGGAAAAAGAAATATTTATTCGGAAATTCGTAATAACACACTAGCTGGTAGAAAGAGAAATATTTTTAACACCTAGTAAAATTGTGATTTCATATTTCATAAAATGGTTGAAACAAAAGTTTTAAAGTTTACTATAAGCTTGTTTCTCTAAACAGAAATTTTTGAGTAACATTTGTTTTTTTAAAATTATGGCCTGAAATTAATATATTTGATGCAAGTTATCTACTTGGTCTCTTAGTGCTACCCCTCTGTCTTTATTTTTTATTTGATGCGTAATTTAAAAATCACAAAAATTCTTATTAGTTATTTCTTACTTATATATAAAAGTACAATATATGACAGTAAAATCAATTTTTTAAATTAGTCATATAAGATTAATCAGCTTTTATCAGAAATTTCTGGATATCTGCAAAATATAAATTTAATAGAAATAAAGAAAAGCGATTTTCTCCTTTTTTTTTTTTCTTTTGCTTTGATTTCATTTCATGCTTTCGATTTTTATTATGAAAATTTCAGCGATGTTGTTTCCCTTATTTTGCGTTTAATATAATCTCTACAAAAATTCTAAGGATTCTATGAGTTATTTAATCCTACTTTCATCTAGTCATGAGTCTATCTAGTCATTCTTTTTGTCATCTCAATTGAGAAATTTTGAGTTGAATATTGTGTGTGTGTGTTGGGACTGAATGACAATAAGCTATTTGCTGTCTCGGGCCGGATTGATGACACTGGCGGGCCGTAGTTTGGAGACCCCCTGCCTTAAGGCATCCAAGACAACTGTCTAAGTGTTTGCCAGCTGCATTAGAACAAAAAAAATATTGAGCGTGTCTCTCCTGAAAATGAAAGAATAGCGTCGAACGGAAACACAATTCCCTCCCTCGGCGTTGCTATGGTTACTCTTCGAATTCTTTTTCAACAAACACATAGCTGTTTTGTGGCAACCGTTGTTTATTTATGTGCTCAGTTCATTAAACTTTTCATCATAAAATATTCTAATTTTCGTTTAGCAGCCAGACGTAGCCTATGAAAAATAGAGTGTAATGGGGGCAGCGAAATTCGACATTCACACACGATTTTTTTTTTTTTAAAAATACGGCTTAAAAGTATTAACCGTGATCTTTATTTGTATTTCTTAATTTAATTAATAATAAATATTCTACCTCTGAATTTAGTCATGAAAATTTCACATCTTCAGTTTTAAATGGTTACTAGCACGTTAATAGTGTCATAAATCCCGAGATTGTTACTAGGTGAATATTCAAAAGGATACAAAATATAAATAAACACACCATCCATTGCATTCCAATTTTATGGTAAAAGTCGTTTTATACTCACTCAATTAGTTCAAAATCGAATAATAATTTTATTTGATTATATGGTTTCAATACGGGGCCTGAATGGCCGAGTGGCTAGCGCTCTGGCGCTCGGTACCACAGGTTTCGGGTTCGAGTCCCGGCGGTGCCATGGATGCTTGTAGTGGTTCGGAATCCGCTTTAAACCGTAGGTCCCGGTCCTAATAGGATCGTAGAACGTTGCGAGGGCATTGTTACTCCGCGTCCGTGGCTTATCTTCGAGTTACACGCACCCCCTGGGTAATGCAAAGTGAGTAACGTCTGTGCAGCGCTTGCCTTAAGGCATCTAAGACCAAGCTGCCTTAAGTGTTTTCCAACTGCATTAGAAAGGAAAAAAATGATTTCTATATTTGACTCACTTGACAAGTTATCAAATTCAAACAGTGAATACATTAAGATTGAAATGTAACTTTATTTTTTAAACCGAAAAAAATTGATTATTTCACAACATATTATAATCGCACTTGGAGCGAGTACATGTTTATAGTAGAAAAAAAATATTTTCACTTCTTTTATTAAATTCCATTTTAATTACACAAATTAAAGATATTACATAAATTTATACTCAAACTGAAATTCTTCAACTAAATATTTCAAAGCATTAATTAACTAATTCGTCCTATTTATTATTTTCTTTAATTCTTAAAAAAAAAAAAAAAAAAAAAACCGGAAATGAAATGAATGAATTGAAATGGATGAAATGAAATTTGCTGTCTGATATTTTATCGCAGTCATCTTTGTGATGAATTAGAGAATGCAATTGAATGTACCTTTTATAGTGAATACATTTTATGATCAGTTAAGGATTGTTCATAAATTACATCAGAAAGTTATAAATTTTTATACATAATTTAAAAAGTTAAAAAATTTTAAAGGAATACAATCGTGGTTTAGTAACTTATATGGAAAATGAAGCGCCTTTTTTGAAGATAGATGTTACAGGTTAATAAAATGGTGTTCTTTTACATTACAATATTATCTTGAAACACATCTTGTTTGGAAACAAAAAAATTTCGTTTAGTACACGACCTTTACTTGGAATACAATTCTGGTGCGTTAAAATGTTTTCCATTTGGATAGATGTTAAAAATTGCGTAGATCCTAACGAAGTCCAAACAAGCCTCAAACAGTCGTTCGGTGCTAAAGGTGTTTGTTATATCAGGGATTTCATGCATTTCCGCATGCAGAAATCCAGGACAGTAAGATCAGAATGGAAGAATGCCATCCCAAATCTATCTAATGGTCCAAGGCGTAGAGCAGTCGTTCATTTCCGACTAGCCACTGGACATGACTGCCTGACCTTCCCCGATATGCACTCTGTGCAGCTCTGGAGAGGCCATGGACTCCACGCATCTACTTCACTGTCCTGCTCTGAGCAAGGCTTTCTCGCCGAGCGATATTGGGACTCAAGAGATATGCTAGATTAATGAACTCTGTTGCAGCATGTTTTGTTGTTTTCTCTGTGCTTTTTTATTTTTCGTTGTTCTTTCTATTGCTGTAACTGTTCATAATCTGCCATTCGAAATAATAAAAAAAAAAAAGATCAGAAAATCATAGGGGCTTGCACGGATCCACCTCTGGCAATCCAACCATAAAAGTAGTCCTGCACATTGTTGCTGAAATGTGCTCGTTATACTTAAAAATAGATGTGTCCGCGTAGGAATATCATTCAGTAAATGTGGCAACACTTCTTCTAAATAGCTGCGATATGTAGCTTTGTTGAGGTAATAGGTAAGGACCATTCAAAAAATCGTCACCAATACGAGTTCATAATTTTATGTTAAACCTCTGTTGACATGCATGGGCACAAGTACTTTTGAAGTTATCATGTACAAATACTACTGTGTCCAAAAAGTAAGACCAATTTTCAATTTAAAATTCCCGGGGCTTCTAGAATTTCAATTTTTTTTTTTCTTTTTCAGGTTGATGACACTGCCCTTGACATCTATGTGAAATTTGACGTCATAACATTTATTAGTGTTTCAGTTAGGCTTGACTTGGTGAGACGCTAAAAACTGATTCCGGCGATTTTTGAAATGTCTGAATTAATTGAGCAAAGAACTTGCATTACATTTTGTTTGCGTAAACGTATAGAATGTTGCAGAAGGCATTCGGCGAGCATTTCTATATCGGAAAGAAATGTTTACAAGTGGTATAAACAGTTCAAAGAAGGCAGAGAACGCGTTGAAGACGAAAGAGCTCTCTGGTCAACCAATAAACCTCAACCGATGAAGCTCACGTCCAAAAAAAAATTAAAGATTTGGTGCTTGCAAACCGCCGATTAACAATTAGAGACCTTGCTGATGAAGTTGGAATTTCAAACGGATTAGTCAATTCCATTTTGGGTCTCAAACTCATCAAATCTCGATTGTTACCGAAAACACTGAATGCGCCAGCTCACACTGCATTGATTCTTCGTGACGTTTCGCCAAAAATGATACCCATATCGTTCCACAATCGCTGTATTCACACCGGGCGACTTCTGGCTATTCCCTAAACTCAAAAGACCACTCCAGGGACACCGTTTTGAGTCGATTGAAGATTCAACGTGAATCGCCGCGTGCTTTTGAAGACCATCCCTGCCGATGACTTTTTAGCATGCATTGAGGATTGGAAAAAACGTTGGCATAAGTGCATTGTGTCAAGAGGATTTCTTTGAAGGCCATGAAATAAATTTGGAAGAATAAATAAAGAGTTTTTTGAAAAAATAAAAATTGGTTTTACTTTTTGGACACATTAGTACATGTTATGCTAGTCCAGGATGCTGTCTCGTGAAAATCTTTGTTTTATCATTAATAAAAATTAGCCACAATGGCTACGCACTTTTTCAGTGTTTTTGATTCGGGAAGGATGTACCAAGTTTTGTTCGTCCAAGTCTCCCTCTCAATTTCCTGCAGGGTAGATTCCTCTATGAAGCGCGTAGTGCTCTGCCAATCAATATGGCTGCATAATTAGAAAGCTTCCATCTCATAATCTTTAGCAGAGATGAGCAGTCAAAGTCAAGAGTAGAGCACTTTATGGAGTGGCAAGTCGGAGTCAGAAGATAGTATAAAAATCAGACTCTTTCATATTTTTCCAAATTCTGAAAATTAATGTTAAAATTAAATATTAAGGATGTAATTCAGTTATTTCTGCAATAATACAATCACTAGAGAAGACAGTCACTGCTTTAGCAGCAATCCAAGAAAGTATTAAAGGGGATTTTTCTCAAAATTGAGGCTCATAAAAGCTATTACATCAACAAGGAAAGAATATCTTAAAAGCTATTCTGTAATACTGTAATATTTCGGTACCTGTTAATTTAGTACTGTTATTTTTATAAGATGCATACACACACACATTTATATGTGTATATATAAGTTGTAAGCAAATTAAATGTATGTATCGTACGAAGATATCTTTTGAGTATAAGGGTATATTTTAGTTAGGGCAAATAGTACATTTTAAATTTGTAAAATAATACTTTGTTATAGAAAGACTACTTTTTGTACATAAACGAGTTCAATAAAAGCCCTGAATTTATTTCTCAAATCTTCTAGATATATTAGTAAAGATCATAGTTCATAAAATTAGGGTAAAGAGTCAAAAGTCGGTATAAAAAATTCGACTCTAGAAGCAGGAGTCGGAAATGTTTTTCGCCTACTTCGCACCTCTGATCTTTGCCAAACATCCAAAGAATTCATGATTTGACCTGTGGTTGTTTGGGAAGTACTCCCAATATCTATGTGCTATTACTATCCAAGTTATGAATACACACCAGCTTCGTATTGATCAGCAACTGAATTGAATGTTCTCCAACAAGCCTGTGAACAATGCCCTTTAGCTGTCATTAGCAGCACTTCTTTCTAAATAAATATCATTCGTCATGATTCGATGATAAATTTGTACAAGATCTTTTGGACACTCTGTATAGTTATCTTTTGTCTGAAAAATTTTAGTCCCTTTTTTTTTCTTCTGGAAGACAAGATTCAATTACGACTTAGAATACTTAAACTTAAATACAGACAAAAATTAGAATACAGGAAATATCTCATAAACTGATATAGATTGATCATGCGCTTTGAAATCGTTTAAAAAGTAAGGAATATTTGGTTGTGTATAAGTTTATTATGCGGTTTGGGGTTTTTATTGGATAGAGGGATATTGAGATTGAGGACCAAATATCTTTTATTAGTGCTTACATGTAAAAAATTATTGTAATAATTTTTGATGCTTAAAAGATATTTTAAGGAATATACATTTATATTTTTAAGGAATATTAGAAAATGAAAGCACTTCTAACGAATACGCTCAATATCAGTGAGTTTTTTTTTTTTACCAGTTATCAAAGAAATGCTGACAGTGAGTATTCTATTTTGTTTCTAAAATGTATAATGAGTGATGGTTGTGTTTGTAAACACGCTAGTTAAATGAGTGATTGTTTACAAATTAAATCAATTTTTAGAACAATGAGTATTCATTTGAGGTAACTGTACAATGATATTTTGCTTCACTTTAGGTTTTTCGTATTTTGATTGATATTTGTAGATATGTCTGAATTCCCTAAATCATTGATAGAAATAATTTATTTTCTCTCACTTCTATTCAGCTCTTTGTGCATGAAAAATTATTAATAGTAATTTTTGCAGCTTTAATATATATCTTGTCCACAACCAATATTCCATTTCTGCTACTAGGGATTACCATTTAGGTTTGCAGATTTTTATGTATTATTCTGGAACTTCAAATTTTTCACATTTCTGAAAAAAGTTTATTTGCTTTTTTGTATTCAAATTTAATTCATACTTTAAAATTAATCATTTGAAGAAAAAAGGAAAGTTTTGATATGAAAGTGAACACATTAACACTGTCAATCAAAGATATATAAATTGAAGTCAAATTTTTCATTTTAACGTGTTGGATAAATTCTCAAAATATTGACGAATTTTGTAATCCTCCCCCTCCAATAATTCAATTCTTGATACATAAATAAGAAATAATTCATTGTTATTCTAATTCTGCAATTCATTGCAAAAAAATAAATACTAACAACGCTTACATTTGTCTGATGTATTTTCATGTTAGGCCATACGTTTAAATTTAAAGCTTTCAAATTAAAAGAGTTTTTGAAATAAATTCAGATGATTATTGAAATATTCAGAAATTTTTTAAAAGTCCTTCATTGAAGAAATCGACATAAGTTTAATTATTTTAACATGCTGAATAGAATGTAGTTATTGCAAGATCACATGACAAGGCAAACAGTTTTGAAAGATCTTTCTAGTGATATTCATAACTTCATTAAAATTAAAATAAATTTGTTAATGTCATTATAAAAGAACAGAACACTATGTACAGAAACAGAACACTATTCGGCTTTTTTTTTTTTAAACGTAACTGCTCTCATAATCACTGTAAAATCCTTAAAATATTTTTCTGCTGCTAAAACTCTCTTCAAATTGAGATTAAAAGGCACCAAAATACAAAGAAATAAAATTGACTGAATAAAACTCATATTCCTATGCAAAAAAATCTCCGATGAATTAGGAGCATGAATCAAGAGCAAATAAGGGGAGCATATTTTCAAGAGTGTAGAGAAAATTAATAATTCAATGTTTTAAATTCAATTCAAACATTAATAATTCAATTCAAACATTAATAATTCAATGTTTGCTTTTCGAGAAGCTAAAGCTTGTTTTTGCAACACATTTCATTCCCTCGTCGCTTATTTTTGTAATATCAATTATGCATAGAAATGGAAAGTTATTGGAAAAATAGCAATTAAAATTAAAAGAAAGATTATTATTTGGCTAAAACTTTTTGCATAAAGTAATTTAAATCGCTAAAGTTGTGAACGCATGACGATTGACATAACAATTAAGAAACGTCCGTAAAAATCAACTAATATAGGTGCTGGTGTTTTCATATGTAAGTGTAGTATACTTCCTACTGTCAAAGAATGTAATCATTTTTCAGAAATCAATGGTTCTTGATGTTAACTACCTTATTTTTAAATTTTCCTTCTAGTAAATAGATGTTAAACATTAAGGAAATTGTAACTTTGAATTAATATTGTATTATAGTTACTCATTAATGTTTGTATTATAGTTACCCATTAATGATTGTATTGTAGGTACCCATTAATGATTGTATTATTGTTATCCATTTTTAAAAGAAACATTCTAATTTTGAATAAGCAAGTACAATTAAGCTGATTAAAAAACTCTTTCCAACCAAACATTGAAAGAATTGTGGGTCGAAGAAATGGCAGGTGATTTTCATATGATATATTGAATAACAAAATACATTGGGTTCACCATTAAAATGACTCTATGTAGATAATAGGTAGAACATTTATATTTATTACAATACCCTTTGTTTAATGCCATAAACAGAAATATAGCGTGAAACTCAGGAAAAGAATTTTGGAATGGGCTTTCTTTTTAACTTTTTCAATCGATATGCATCTTGGGCATATTGCTATGTATATTCATCGATGTTATATATATATGTATATTGAATATATACTGATTTGAAATAACCTCGTACAGCAGTTTTGCTCGACTTCAGATATTCTTTCATCTGATATTCGACATCGACTTTATAAAAATCTGGACCAATTTTGCAGTGTCTAGTGGAGTGCAATTTTGCAATGTCATCTTACATAATTGCGACATCTTATATATATATATATATGAGTGCAAGATAAATGATTTTTAAAAAATGATCTGATCACCTAATCACGAGATATCTTTTTTCAGCAATATGATCCTTCCATGGAGCCACTGCAGTCGAGGGAATGAACTGGACGGAGTGCTCGTGCTGCTCTCGGTGGCGACGGCCACGCTCTCCTTCTTCCTCAATCTGCTGCAGATGGCAGTCATCGTGCACCAGAGACTTCTGCAGCTGAATCCAGTGGTGCTACACTTGTGTGTGTGCGGCCAGCTTTCCTGCGCCCCAGTGCTCTGCTCATTGCTAATTTCGGCTCCCAACGTTGCCCCAGCCGCCCTCCACATGTTCACCCTCTTCACTTTCGCGCCCCTCATTACTCTACTGGTGCTGCAACAGCACCCCCTAGGGCGCACTCCCCGCGCACTGCCCCTGCTTCTGCTGTTGTCGTGGTGCCAAGCACTTCTCATATCCTTACTTCCCCTCTCTGGATGGCAAGGGAGCCGCCCTGCCGCCCTTCTATGTGCCCTGTACTTCTTGCACTACCCTCTCGTCTTAATTCTTCTCGCAGATCTTTGCTTGAAGAGAGCATCCAATAGAGTAGGGATCGCTCGAGATGTGGAGTCATGGGGGCAGTTAGCCTTAGCGGAACACATATCCAAAGTAGAAAAGGCTGCCATTACGGAATCACCAACCCAAATGACCTCGGAAACTGTGAACTGCCATCTGAATATGAACATCCGAACCAAAGGGAGATCTGTAAAAATTGAAAACCCTCCATCGTTCAGACTACGTCATGATGCTTTGTTGGTGACTTTGTGGGGTGCATGCACTCTTCCTTTCTTCTGTCACACAGCGGTACTATCAGGACTTTCATGGGACTTTTGTGATTCTCTGGCGGCAAACGAGAGAACTGCCCTCTGGACTTCATGGATGACCATGTTGTTCGCTGCTCTACGGCCTATTTTTCACTCACATACTGAAGACTACATAGGTGAGGGCACTGTTACCCTCATCAATGTTCTATGCCGCGTTAAAGAGTCAAAAACATGAATCTTCATTGGGATACATTCCTATGATATTGAGCAGCAATTCCGAACATTGGTAAATCATTCAAATGACATCCGATAAAAACTTCTCTCTGGAAGTCGGTCCATTCAAATTTTTTACTTATATTTACTCTGAACATATTCACATAAATCTTTCTGTACCCTGCTATTACACCTCAGGGTACCAGTGATTTAGAGATAATCTTCAGCATATAAGTAATTCACTTTAATATTACTTTATACAAGCTCCCGATAACTCATATAATTTATGTAATCTCTAAATATATCTACCTTGCGGCAATTCATTCTTGTATCTAATGAAAGAATGTGTAGATAGAGTAAAGCACAATAAATTGGGAAATTTTCTTCACAAAAGAGTTGTTTTCCAGTGGTTATATAACCATCAGGAAGCTAGTTCTTGATGACTCATTTTTCATGTTTTCAAAATCTCAATTTTTTTTTGTTAAACGCGTCTTTCAATTGAATTATGCACTTAAAAATAAATTATCAATATTCTTAGTTTTTTTGCTTTATTTATTACTTTGTTTGTGAATAATTATTTTCTGATTTATATTAAAATGTGATTAACTGGAACTTCTTTTATTTTCAAGCCACTTTTCTAATCAATCTTGATATATAAAAATATATCTATATATGTCTATGATATATAAAAAATAATTTTTCATTCCATTAATTTTTGAAGATATGTCCTTTTTGTTTTATTTTAGCTATACATATGTAAGCATTTAAATCTTGCTTTTCAGATTACATTCCTTTTAAGACAATGTCTAGTTTTAAGCCTTCTTGAATTTATCCTTTACCGAAGAAAATAATTTCATAACTTCTGAAAGAGTTTTTAATTGTAAGTCAAAATTCATTCATTAATTAAATCAGTTTCTTTTCATGCATTACTTTCTTGAAAATTTCTGAAATTTGTATAATAATGATGATAAATGATGAAATTTTAGTTTTTCTTTCTATTATTATGAAATCGCATTTCATGGATTCATGAACAAATTTGAAAATGGCAATAAGCGTTTCCGTTACATTTGCAGAAAAACACACCTTAAATGAAAAGAATATATGCCTTAATAGTAAACAAGATTGTTCTGAGTTTAAACCATCGTCGCAAGTGGTTACAATTGACTTTTGTACATATTTTGCTCGAATGCAAATCACAAATGTCGCTGTCTGTCCTTATCTCTCCACAGTATCGCTATATAAAAAGGGGTTTACATGCCAATGGTGGCAGCCGAAAGACAATAAAGAAACTGGGATCCACTGATTGTTAATTGAAATTTGTACACCCATTCCAACGAAAACTCTTTTGCAAACAAGAAAATTTCTGTATTTTTCTGTAAATATCCGACTGCATAGATCAGGGGTCTCCAAACTTTCCAGCCTTAGGGCCATATTGTTTACTCCAGTAAGTACCAAGAGCCAAAACTGTATTATTTTTCTGCCATTATCTATAATTTCTACACCTGTCGCCGAGTACGCGCTCTGAGCGAGCATACGCTTGCTAACTACAAACTATTGTCAGTGAAAAGTCACAATTACATAAATTTCATTAGTATTTTTTACAAGTGTATACCCCGCGGTTTCATTCGCGTTAATATAGCTTTCCCGTTCCTGAGGGATTTTTAGGATAAAAATCGTATGTTTGATTCAGGATATATACATTCCAAACATCGATATACATACATATGCGATACTCTTTACCCCACCATAACTACCGAGGGTAACCGCGGGATGTTCACTAGTTTATAATGTTAGTGGGATTCATTTCAATTATTTGTTAGTTGTTATGCTTCAGTTAAATTTTCTGCGTATTATGCTTGTCATTAAGCTTTACCTAGCAAGTAAATAAAAACGAGTTATTATCATTCTGTGTTTTTTATCCAACTTATTACAGCAACAATAAGCTATTCGCTGTCGCGGGCCGGATTGATGACACTGGCGGGCCGGATTTGGCCTGCGGGCCGTAGTTTGAGACCCCTGGCATAGATCGTTAAATTTTCGTCATGTATTTATATCTGATGCTGATTTAGTATCTGTTACTGAAATCGAATTATAAAAGAATTACGAGAATAAGGGGTTTCTTCTGTTCAAAGAATGACGATTAAAAAGACCCTGAATGTGTGCCAACGAAACATCTCGTTTTGATATTTTAAGCTTTGTTCTTCTTGAAAACATTAAAATTAGCTTCGATCTTATATTACATATTCATCAATTTGCTTTAACTGTCAAAAATATGGACATTCTCTAGATGCTAGCCGTGAAACAAGGAAAAAAATATTCATCCATTACCCAGTATCACACAGCTTTCCAATCAAATTCCAAATGTACCTATTGTCAAATACTACATTTATTGAATTCCAAATATTATCTTCAATGGCAATTAAAAAGTCCAATCAATCAACGCTACCCCAAACTTATAGCATTCCGAAGCAAGAAAAGTTAAAATTCAACCAACATCACTTTCATATGCTGAACCACCAAATAAATGTCAGTGTCTACTAGCACTGAAATAATTCAACCATTAAATGAATTGGCTTCACTGATGACTGATCCAACGATAACAGCTGTTATTTACCCGCCATTAATAAAGCTTAAACCACTTGCTAACTCTAAACTTATAAATAAAGAATCCTCAATACGCCTATTTGCGTTGTACATATCTGCAACATACAAGATAGTGGGTTCTCGTTTTATTTAAACAATAAATAAAAATAAAAGTAACCCAAAAGAGAATTTGGAGGAATCCAGGAATTTACATGGGAAAAATAAGAACTCTCTACTAACTTTGAAGAAACTAAGAAAAAAAATATCGCTAGAGCTTTTGAGTAGTACAGTTGACGCTTTACAGTAATTTCTTAGTGTACACTTTGGGCTTATTAGGCCGGGGACTATAGTTTAACGCGGATTCCAAACCACTAACAAACATCCCTGCCACCGCCAAGATTCGAACCTAAAACCCATGGTACCAAAGCGCTAGCCAATTGCCCATCAGGACGCTTTGAGCTGTAATCCATAGATGGGGAAGAATAAGATACTGATTATGTAACAGAATGCGATGCTCCAGAAACAGGCACTGTTGCTGATAAATTTTGTCTTTGGAGATGTATTTTATATATTATATATTTTTCATATTTTTAATCAGATTTTAAAATCAACGGCTATTGTTTGGTGCAGTTCTTGCTCTATAAAACCACGAACAACCAATAAATTTAGAGAAAATTGCAGTCGAATTCTGCTGCCTTTGAATATTCTCGTGTGCTCAATAAATAACTTTTCAACAGCGACCTTTGTATACATAATTTGATAATTTCGTCTGATAATTTTTATAACTTTATTTGAGAAGCACAGTGGAGTGAAATAATGCCTAGATACACTAAAAAAAATACTTAGTATAAATTCCATATAATTATTCAAACATTTTTAGACTTTTTAGGCTTTTCTTTAGAGTTTTATTTAAGTAGTCCTCAATTAAGTAATGAATCAATAAAAATAAAACAATATAATAAATAAATGAAATTTTTTTTTCTTTTTCATGATAAGAAAGAGAAACAAATGTATTTTCTGAGAAATATATGTTCTACAAAATTTTTTTTTTTATTAACTTGGAAATGCATTTATGCCTGTTAACGTTATATGCAAATTGTTTCCAACCGATATTTTCAAATTATTTTCGGATTATACGGTGCGTTATATTTAGTAGACTATCTGACATTCGAGTTTATTGAGTTTAAATCCAATAGGGAAAAAATATAATTACATTCATCTTAAAATTTACATTTAAGTGATTTAACTTAAAATAAATACATTTAGTACTATGATTTATTATTTTTTTGTAATTGTTCATATTGTTTAATTTTTATTTATTTGATCTCTGCAGTTTTGAAAAAGTATATATAATGATTGTGGAAGGAACATAAGTCAATCTGCAGAGTGTTCTTAAGTTGTTTTGACAATGTGAGAGAGATGATAATACCTATCAATCGTTATCTCCCTTCTTATTTTATCAAAACAGTTTACGAAAATCCTGTGTATCAAAATAAATTGTACAAGTATAGTGAGAAACTACACTCATGTTAAAAAGTTAAGCATAATTGGTACTTAAGCGATAAATGAAGGAAATCTAAGTTTAAATGGCAGAAAACGTGATATGCGAGTGTAAAAGGGTTCTAAAACCAGAAAACATTGCAAAAGAACGACAATAAGCACCTTTATGATCCAAATAAATAGTTTGAAAGAAAACTGAATACGAGAGGTGATCGCAATTTAGTGAAAAACAAATAAAGTAAAAGGTGATGCTGCAGTTTAATAAGATGTGGTGACCTCTGGTAGCGAAGCGCGCTGTACAATGATTTTTAATATTTACTATGACTTTGTGGTGGAGTTGTAGACCCAAACAGTTTAAACCTCGCGAAGAGCTCTTTTTAGCTCTGGAACGGAGCTTGGAGGGTGCAGAAGGACATTCAGTTGTCTCCCGAGCATTTTCACACATAATCGATATGATTTTGATCAGTTAAGTAAGCAGGCATTGCATATTTTCAGTTTTGAGGAAATCCTCGATCAAGCCCGTATGGTGACAATATGAAGTCAGGACCAACAGCGCTTCGAAGCAGGCGAACATAAAGCTAAAAATTTTGTCTCTGTATCTATTAGTAATCAAAGATCCCTTCTCAAAAGATATGGAGATCGCTGCGGCCATCCAGCATGATGACTGTCCACATGGTGACTCCACTTGACGAAATTCTGTGATGTTTTCGAGGTGAAAAGGTGTGCCACGTCTTATTCATATCGTTATCAGATGAGAACCGGTGTTCAGACTAAAGCGGAATTCGTTTCTGAACATTAAATAGGCCCACTGTTCCAAATTCTAGTATTGATGTTCCACACTTCAGTTTAAACGAGCTCGTTTATGCGCAGACGTGAAGGTCATGCAAACAGCTGGTCGTCTGCATAGATAATAACTTGATTGAGTCTCCTACACGCTGTTTTGTCTTGAAACTCATACTCATGTGGCAGATGTGAGCGCTGAGCTCAATTCTCTGGCACAAACTATCCCTCTGACGTCATGTAATGATTGCTAGATGTCTGTCAGCAAACATCTTCTGCACTTTGTAACCTCTGCTTTAGTCTTGAAATCAAACATTGAGCCACATTCTGAATTCGGCCGGGTTTGTGATCGGCCGGATTCCAGTATTCCAATAATCCTCCCTTTCTCTAAAAAGGCCAGTTGACAGCTTTGTGCCATCATTTGTCCTGTTTCCTCGTTAACAACGTTCCTTCGCACATGAATTGCACGAAATCTGTTTGAATTGCCTACTCCTCTTTCATCATTTCTCTGCAATCCGACCCGCACAGATATTTTATGCACGACGGAAATGTTTTGCATAAGGACAATGTTTCACTTTCAACAAATAATTCTTCACAAGAGATTTCGAATAATTTTACCAATATTTACTCACATTTTTTATCATTTTACGAATTATGCTTAACTTTTGGGCACCAGTGTATGTTTCTATTGATTTTCAAAATATTTTTATGTTGGCAATTTAATTGAAAATAATTTACCATTACAAAAACAAAAAGATTTAATTTATGTTATAATGTCTTTATTCTAAAAAAATTCTTTATTTTCTGGTTCACCAATCTAATTCAGTGAAATTCAATATTTTTACTCAACGTTATCTCGTACTAAACTGAAGCAATGATGTAATTTGTAAACGGGCAGTTATGAAATTGCAGATAATTTTATAGTTGCAATATTTACAATAAACACACAAATCAGTCGAAAGATGATTCATATGTAATATCAAGAACCAGATGTTACAAGTGACATGAGGATACGCAAAACACGCAGACTACAATAAAAAGAAAGGCACTATTAAAGATATTCTCGATAAGTTTAAGTGAATCAGTACGTGCATTATGGCTAGAAGAAAATATCTGGAGCAATTCATCAGCAGTAAAATGATCGGGAAGCATGAAGAGAGACAATTTTATCTACCAAAGTTCAAATCTAGCTTTTCAAAATACTGCATTTGGATACATTGCTAGCGGAATTGCTTCAGAACATACTATTCATTGTGGTTTTATTATAGTCAAACAAAGCTTAAATTCCTTATTAAGTCTTTTCGGGAAACCTAAACTTTCGGAATACCTAACTTTATTTTTCGGAATACCTAAACTATTCTCCCAAATTACAAATAAAGAAGAATTACAATGTGAGGATCATTTTTGAAAACACATCGTCGAGATAAAGAGGGCAGATTTGTAGTCACTACTAATAAAACTAGCCTTTGTCCAACTGAGTGATTTCTCGCAATTAGACACACCAAGGCTAAATAATTTGTGGAAGAAATTAGACAAGAATCCTGATATGTCGAAAATGTATTATGACTTCTTGAATGAATAAGAAGTCTTAGAAAACATGCAACAAGTGCAGGTGACTGAAATTACACGATATATATGTATACATATTAATTATATATTTTTACATATGTATAATTAATGATACATGAATATATAATTAACATGATAATAATTACATCATGGTGTTTACAGGGTACCATATAACATGTATACATTCTGTTTTTGCAGAAATTGCAAAACTGTTTGATCCTTTGGGACGTGTAATCATGAGTGCAAATATCTTTTTGCAAAGGTTTTAGTTATTAAAGCTAGGATGGGGCAATCCACTTTCTTCCAAGGAAAGAAATTAGGAGGAAACATTTAAAGGTTCCCTACCAGAGTTTGCCATTTTTCAAGAAGTCGATCGATTAAAAAACTTTTAATTCCACTGCTTTTCTGATGCTTCAAATGATGGATATGATGGAGTGATATTACGTCTTCAACTTACTGATAAATTTACATTGGAAATCTTTTAAACTGTTATTCAACTGATTTTGAACTATTTATCCAATATTACTAATATATGTTTTAAGACTTGTAGATTCAGGGGAAAAGGCAGGGTCATCTGATCGTTGACGAGATTTCATCAAGTGAGAAGAAATTGTTATCATTAGTACAACAGCAGGTCTTACCAGAAGAATTCAAGAGGATTAAAAATGAAATCTTTAAAAATTTTTTATAAAGGAATCTAAAGTCATTAAAAAAGGTGATATGTCACAGGTATCAAACTTCTCTTTTCACATCCTGCTGTCATACCAAAGAATCATAAAATAGTTCACTTCATTATGTTGGATCACCATATTCGATATTTCATAGTGTTAGGTAAAAATTTGGCCTTTAAATGGATTTGCTAGAGATCAAACCTATATTATTGGAATGGGTAATTTACCCTTTAAAAATGGTTAATTAACCTTTGGAAAGACTTAATCCTTCCTTCTCCTTTTCTATAAAACACAAAACTCTGTGGAAAGAAGTATTAAATAATATTAATATTGCAATTTTTGTTTGTCTCAGAACTCCTAATTGTAATTTATAATAATATCGAAAAAATGTTTTTTAAAAAGAAATCTAAAAGTGTTTTCAGAACTAATCTAAAGAAAAGTTAAATATACTAATTAAAGTGCACTATTATAAAGTTCATTATCGTACATGTTTAAGTACATGTACGATTTTTTAAGGAAAAAAACAATAATAGTAAATATTTTATGTACGACATTTTTTGCCATTTTCTCAGTATTAGTCATAATTCATCATGACATTTATTGAGAAACAAATGTAACCGCAAAATGCGCATGACGCGCATGCTCATAGGAAAACATTATTACAGATATGCATGCGCAATATGTACAATGTTTCTTATGAGCATGCGCGCTAGGAGAAAAAAAAAATATCGGACGATAAAAAAAAAAAGTTAGGCAAAAACTCTCTAATGTTTCTCCGGGAAAAAGTCTTATCAGCAAACTCTTTATTTTATTAGAAAACAGAAAAAAAAAAAAAACAATTCTCTCCAATTCCTTCACCTACCAAAACATCACTACTAAACGCTTTTAATGTCTCCTGCGTGACCTGTAAGCCTTCACCTACTATTCATATCAGACTCTTTCTGTAGAGGAGCATAACAAACATAAATGGTATTGTTCATTAGATTCAGTTTTTTTAGACCTTCACTACAAATCCGCCTGGATAATCTTTTTAATAATCCGAAATCAAGATCTTCGGTTGAAGGTACAAGAGTCTCAACCTCTTTTGTAAGTCTATCTTTGGAGAATAAATAATCAGGAAATTTTTCAACCAATTGGCCTTGATGTGTTTAATCAGTAGTCTGGTTTGTAGGGACATTAAGCTTAATTAATAAGTATCCCTGGGTCTAAATCTCTAGAAGAAAAACTCTTTGCATAGGTTGGGTTAACATGATATTTTTACAAAGTTTCAAAATATGGATTTTCCATCTTGTCAATCAAAATATGGGTTTTGTCATCGTCACCCGTCAGATGGGCTGAAAAATTCGTAGGCTAGCATAGAAAAATTATTTTTTTTTGATAGAATTTGATTTCATTATTCAATATAGTTGCCTTCGAGGGCAATACAACGATTATAGCGGGCATACAATTTTTCGATAAAATTTTTATTGTACGATTTGTCTTTAACCTCATAATAGGCTTCAGTTTCGGAGATTACCTCTTCATCGGCGCGAAATTTCTGTCCAGCGAGCATCCTCTTGAGGTCTGAGAACAGGAAAAAGTCGCTGGGGGCCAGATGTGGAGAATACGGTGGATGCAGAAGCAATTAGAAGCTCAATTCATGCAATTTTGCCATCGTTTTCATTGATTTATGACACGGTGCATTGTCTTGATGAAACAGCACTTTCTTCTTCTTCAAATGAGGCCGTTTTTCCGCGATTTCGTCTTTCAAACTCTCCAATAAAGCTACGTAATAGTCGCTGTTTATGGTATTTCCCTTTTTAAGATAGTCAATGAATATTATACCATGCGTATCCCAAAACATTGATGCCATAACCTTGCCAGCCGACTTTTGCGTCCTTCCACGCTTTGCTTTCATCACCGTGCAGTCCACTCGGCTGACTGTCGATTGGACCCGGTGTGAAATAATGGAGCCATGTTTCATCCATTGTCACATATCGACGCAAAATTCGGGTTTATTACGATTGAACAGTTCCAAACACTGCTTAGAATCATACATTCGTTTATGTTTTTGGTCGATTGTGAGCTCGCGAGGCACCCACTTTGAACAGAGCTTTCGCATATTCAAATATTCATTCACGATATGTCCAACACGTTCCTTTGATATATTTAGGGTCTCAGCTATCTCAATCAACTTCACTTTACGGTTATCAGAAATTGTTTTGTAGACTTTTTTTGATGTTTTCGTCGGTAACACCCTCTTTGGGGCGTCCACTGCGTGCATCGTCCTCGGTGCTCATTTCGCTTCGTTTAAATTTAGCAAACCACTTCTCTATGGTTGATTTTCCTGGTGCAAAGTCTGAATAATGTTTATCAAGCCAAGATTTGGCTTCAATAGTATTTTTTTCGCCAAAAACCAATGCTTTATTAACACACGAAATTCCTTTTTTATCCATTTTTTCAAACTAACAAAAGTTGCTTCACTAAAAATGCTATAACTCACATACTAATAGCTGTCAAATTTATACACGCGCCTTTTGAAGGTTAGGACTAACTAAAAATCATATGGATTTAATACTAGTAGCGCCATCTATGTGTCAGCCTACGAACTTTTCAGACGACCTGTTATACGAACTTTTCACCCCCACCTGTTATACGAACTTTTCAGCCCACCTTTATGCGAACTTTTCAGCCCACCTTTATACGAACTGCTTCTGTACTGCTTTTTATACGGATAACAGATATCGCTCTGCAAAACCCTAAACATATAGGTTTTATTTTCGCTATTGCACAGCTGCCGGCTATGCAATAGCGAAAATGGCGCCAGTGGGCTTTCATTAGTAATTCTGGAGCGGTGTAAGTATTTTAATCACTGTTATATTACAAGAGTAAAAAAAATAACCATTTTTATTAAATATAGAAATTTAAAAGAGACAAATTAATAACTGTCTAAAAAGGAAAAAAAAAAACATTATTATGAAAAATTCATGATATATGAAGATATACAAATAAGAAAAATCTAAGGTTTTCAAAAAAAGTTTTAGCCACCATCTATAATGAATATCTCGTCGAATACCTTGGTAAAAAGGTATTATGGTATTTTCATCTTGATTTGACTTTGCTTATCTATGAGATTTTTATTCATTAATTAATTGATACCTTAGAAAAAATTCCGGAATACATACATTCAATATAATATTTTTTTTCAGTCTCTAAAGAAATTAGAAAAGACATTTAAAAAGGGAAATTGCACTGCGATCGAACGATTGTAACAATTGAATTGAATTGAAAGAAAGCATTAAGATTTCATAAAAACTATATTTCTAATATCAATCTCAACGACGATTTGCCAGATTGACGGAGGACCTTGGTTGCTTAGCAACCTGTATCTCCTGCTTTGTGAGTGAGGGAAGTTTCTTAAGATTTAAGCCCGTTAATTAGATAATATAAGTATGTTATTAATTTATTTAAAAATTAATTATTCGAATTTTTTATTAATCAATAAAAAAAAAAAAAAATTATGCATATATAATTTTTTATATTATTATTATAATTTCAAGAATTTAATAAAGACAAAATAGATAAACAATAAAAAACAAACAAAAACTATTGAGGGGAAATTGGGACTCAGTAAGAAACTGCATGGTGATTCGAAAGGAGGATATCGTAACGTTAATGAATAATATTCAGAACAGCAAGAGGTCTTTTGCGATTTTTAAAATCAGAAATGTCGTAAACATAGTTTCTTAGATCGTTCAAAACAGAATTATTGATATTTGGAATGGAATTATAAAATTTGTTTGCAATTTTATACACAAATTGTTTCAAACTTGGGAGGGAAAGAGCATATCTGATATCCTCATTTCGGAAAAACCAAGGCGAATTTGTAATCATGCGTAGTATTTTATTTTCAAGTCTTTGTATGATCTCGAAATTCGACGGAGCAGTAGATCCCCAAAGAGGACTCGCATATGTAAGTATTGGACGCAAGTAAGCAAGATAAATGATTTTTTTTTTTTTTTATTTTCCAATGACATAGTAGAGTTCCTACAAATGAGTGGATACAGTACACGAATGCATCTATTCAATTTATCCCTAAGATAGCTAATGGGAGGAGCATAATTTAATTTACGATCTAAGATTACCCCCAAATATTTAGTTTGCCCAGCCCAATAATATGAATCTCAACTACAGCCTTCACACACATTTGTTCTAAATTTTGAGACCGATGTATTTTGCATGCGAATTCGGTTGGAATTGTCAAGGTCCGAAATTTGTGCTGCCATCTGTTCACTGTTAATGATACTGTTTCAAAGGAAGAATTAGAATAATTTGATCGCAATGTTTGGTGGGTGTTTTCAATTATTTTATTCATTTAATATAAGTTTTAATATTTATGAATATAGATTGTAAATCTAAAATTTAAGTTTTAGTTTTAAGGGTGCGCAGATCTACCTCCCCGTGGTGCACCTGGTAACACTTTTTTAGTGGCTAAAAGATCTACAACTTGGCATTATTGTTAGATTAATGAACTCTGTTTCAGCATGTTTTGTTGTATTATTTTGTTATTGTTGTATGTTGTATGTTTTTTTTTGCTGTAACTGTTCATAATCTGCCATTGGAAATAAAAAAAAAAAAAAAGTTTTAGTTTTAATTAGGAATGTTTTGCCTGAATATAATGAGAGGAAGTGTAGGATTAAAAAAATTCATTTTTTTACTACAATTTTTTCTAATTGATTGCTATAAAATTTTTTCCCAATTTCCTGTCTTATGGTTATTAAACAATCAAATTGGGTTTTGTTCGATTTAGAATTAGATAAATACAAAAATAGTCAAGCTATTGTCGAAAAAAATTGTCTGAAATAAGTTGCCTCACCTTGGTGTTGATTCTTCTTTCGTAATATTTATGCATCTATTTATGATTGTATTCTTTTCTATGAGACGTGTTTAAACTTCACTGGAAGAAGAGCACAAAAAATAACGAATACTCTCCTTGTTTCGTTAGGCGCTCTGGCCTTCAGGTTCGAATCCTGACGGTGACATGGATCTTTGTTAGCTGTTCGGAATCCCCATTAAACTGTAGGTCCCGGTCTAATGAGCCTGAAGTGTGCACAAAATGACCGTAGAGCGACAAACCAGACCTACTTCTTTCATTAATCTTGTTAAATGTTTTCTAACTACTTTGTAATATAAGAGTTTGAAGCATTTATTTAAAAAATTATTATTATCAATAAATAAGTAATTTACTTACTTTTTTGGCTCCGGGGCATATCTTCAAGTTACACGCGCCCCTTGGGTAATGCAAAGTGAGTAACGTCTGTGCAGCGCTTGCCTTAAGACATCCAAGACCAAGTGTCTAAGTGTTTGCCAGCTGCATTAGAAAAAAAAATGGTGCTTATGCTTCGCGGTTTCGATGTCACAGGTTTCGAGTTCGGGTCTCGGCAGTGCCATGTATGTTTGTAGTGGTTCGGAATCCATTTTAAACTGTAGGTCTAATATGACTGTAGAGCGTTGGGCTAAAGAAAACATCTCCTGTCTAGAAACCTGCCAGTAGGCGGACGGCTGTGTCCCACTATGAGGCTGTTGCGGCAATGAAGAAGGAAGTAATGCTGCTTATGCTCCGACACATGTTGAACAGTCAGTCAAAGCTTCAGCATTTTACCGCATTTATTTTCAGATGAGCTTGTTAATCAATCGTTCATTACCAAGCCCGGACCTTCACATTTACTGGATTTACTCCCATCAACTTGTGGACTTGGGAAGAATTGCATTTGTTGTGGAGGTATCCAAACTGAAACATTTCAGCGAGTGCAAAGCATCATACTATTGAACATACTATCTATCGGCTTGAAATGTTGCGAGTAAAAGCAATTTACATTTCATCCACCTGTATATGATTTGAAATTCTTCTTGATTTCCGCAATGTTTTTTATACAGTTCTTTTAACTTTAATGATTGCTTTTGTTATTTCGCTGCAAAGAAAACGCCATTTATTAGATGTTTTTTGAAGTATATTTTCCGCATCCTTTGCATAGTCTACCGATTTTTGGGCTTTCAATTGACCATGTTTAATTCTAACCAGCCACTCTATTAGAAGTAGAGTTATTACTACCACTTGTGAGCAATCTTCTCTGGCCAATCCAAGTGATTTCATTAGTGTAAGTATTTGTGATGCACGTATTTTTTCATTGATGTACGTATCCAGTACGTATTTTTTGCCATGAACTGCTAAGACATTCCAGCATGTACTTTTAGCCGATGTTATTTATTCTAATTTGCTTTTATTTTAAAACATTACATTTTTATTTTTGTCAATAGATATTTTTTTCGGAGGCATGGATTTCTAGGAGTTGTAAAACAAGAGTAGATCTCTTTTAAATTATAAGAGAACTTATCTGCCGAAGATTTTAAAACAACTTTTAGTTTTTTTTTTATGATTTGCAAATGAAATTAAATAAATTTTTTCTCGTTTACTTAATAGAACGATTTTAGTTTCAAAAGAATATCTACTAAGTTTTATGAAGGATTATTTAACATGATTTGTTAAATAATCTTAGAAATTACCTTTATCCGAAAAATTTCAAAGTTTCGAGAAGTTAGCATTTATTTAATACCTTTGTATTTTATTTTTACATGAGCAAGAGAAAGGCTTGCCAAGGAACTAAAATGTTCACGTTGAGATGTGCACAACATATTAGAAGATATTTTTAAAGACAAATTTGCGTCTGGATTGGGGAAAAAATGAGCAAAAAAATATGTCTAACCGAAACTTCATCTTAACTGGCTACTGAAATATTTAAGGAAATTGGTAACTTTACGAATGCTGGAACTGTAACAAGAAAATTACAAAAGCTGGTTTTGACAACTATGTGTTCAGAAGATGGTCGTGACTCTTTATCAAAAACATATGGGCTAAAATGGGCTACTAGCATTTTCCTCTCAAGGGTAAGTCAAAAGTTCGATTTTGTTATGAATCAAATTTTCGGTTAAGCATTGCCTAGATTCTATTTCGAAGAATAAGTATGTAAAAAATTTTTATGTATTTAAAAATATCCTTTTTAATAATCGCATAATTTTAAGTATTTGGTACGCCTGACGAAGAATAAGAGAGGTATATAGCCTAGAATAGGCAATGCCCTCTGTCCAATATTAAAAAAGTAAGCAGGATTTTTAGAACTGTAGAAGAATGTTTTATCAGTGAAGATCGAGCGTGTAATCAGGTGCACATGAATTTTGATGAACACATGATTAGACGACAGATCTATTGGGATTATGAATTTGTAAAATAATCTGAAACCAACATGGATAACCAGGAATTTCAGAATGACAAGGCCGCATACAGCATCACGAGCCTTAATGAATTGGATTCAGGATGGCGCTATTGAAGTTTTGAACTAGCCACCTCAGAATTTAACCCAACCAAACACGTATGGAATATCTCTTAATACAATTTCGTAGAAGTAGGGAATAATATAAATATGAAATATATATCGCAAGTAAATATTTAGCTTGAACAAAGTAGTAGATACTGTCATAAAAGTTCAAAGGTGATGCCATCAAATATTAAAACACTGCATAGTTTTGCCTATGAAGTGCCGCTCTTACTACGATTTCTTCTGGCAGTTAATGTTAATTACTGATCCTCATTTGTTGTTGCACTCCTGATTTCGATAAACATTTAAAATTTCCAAATACCTATTCCATAATCTATAAATGAAGAACTCCGAATGCTTCCGCTACTACGGATTACGCTTGCTCAGGAATTGGTCGCTTTAAACGACCAATGGCATTCAAGGCTATCGATTCAGCTAAGTCATGTTGTCGGGACGTCATATTAAGTGCTATTAAGCATTTAATGCGGCCCAAATTTTTCTAATCACCTCCTACATAAGGAAAGCTACAGGTCGCTTTTCTTTATCTAAAAAGGGTATTTCTTACATCACAGTCAAAATTTGCACATCACAAACTTGTAAAGTTGATAATTTTTTCTTTTCAACCTATTTTATTTCACTGTTTTCTAAAAGGGTAGCCGATTGCATGATTGTTTCATACCGAATTCCCAATATTCTCGAATTATTTCGAGCAGTGTAGGTAATGACTATGATTAAGAAAGCTAAAAATTATTAACGTCATCGTTAATTTAGTAATAATTTTGACTTAACTTGCAACAACAAAGTGAAAAATATCCAACTGTATTTTTCAGAAAAATAATGCCAGTTATTAATGAGGTTCAGCTTCAAGTATTGCTACACTATATCTTGTGGCCCAATTCAAAAGATATATTTACAAATTTCTAGACAAATATGACGATTATACCAGTTTCTACAAAGTCTATTATAAGATAAGTAAATGATTCTTACAAATGACATTTTTAATTCTATAGATTTGTCAAAGACTATTTTTACATCAAAAATATAAAAATTGTGTGAAAGACAATAATTTAAAATTAACTTGTCATGAATGTCATTGAAATAAAGTAAAAACAAAATTTTGTTTCACCCGGCTTCAATCGCAATATGTAATAGATATTGCAACCAGAAACAACTCTTCAGCCAATTTAGTTTAAGGTTTGGCGAATTATTTTCTTTATCTCATTCCTTAGATGACTCATTGCTATGTGTATCTGTGTTGCGTGCACATATGTTAGAGGCACGGTAAATATTAGGCACAGTCTAATTTTTAAGTAATTGTTGGTGGTTCGATTACTTTCATGATTGTTAATTAAAAACAAAATTATATGGCCTTTTTATATAGCAACACATTTATATACATTATTACATCATCAAGAAAATTTTATTTTTATTTTAATATTAAAGCTGTATAACTTAGGGCAAGCATGAGTAAACCTTTAAAGGTGTTTTATATAGTTTAAATTAAAAAAGAAAAATTAAATGACTATTTACAAATAACGGACAAAAAATTTTGTTGGTGACATTGCCACCATTTGTGATTGAAAATGATTGTGACTGACGAGAATTAGATAAAGAGAGTTAAATAATTAAATGGCTAGGACAATAAGTATAAGTAAGTTTGTTTTGTAGCACAAGAGTAAGGTTTAGCAAAAACTACACTAAATAATTGTTTGAATAAAAATAATTCTAACTAAAATGATTGTACTAAAATGTTGGTCAAGAACTATTCAACAAAATCAATGTTAATAATAAAAACATCAAAGATTTAAAACACAGTTATTAAACTGGGTGAAGTAAAAATATAAAAAAATACATAATCCTTAAAAAAAAAAATTCTTAGATTTTACCGAGACACATTCAACGTTTCTGGGACATTGTATATAATTGTAATGACAACATAATTTCACTTTTGTCTGCTTGAATTCAGATTGAATTGATGTTGAAGGTATTTTCTATATCTTTCCCAATTATATGTTGTAGCTTTTAATTAATTTATTATCATTATTATTACTTATTAAATTATATTTATTATTATCTAGAGTCTTTTTGTTTTGTTTTGGTTTCTCTTGAATATGATTTAATAGAGGGTTGGGGCTTCTGAATACCAACAATCGGAGGATAAATAGATGCAGCCATCGACAGTGCAGATACAAGATTGAAAGAAGTAGCAGATTCAACATGCTTAGGATATATACATATCGGTTGGGTTCAATGGCCACCTTTTGCACACTAGGGCTAATCCGACCGGGAACTATAGCTTAAAGTGAAATCCGAACCACGAACGTAACAACCAACCGTATTCACCATCATCGCGTCACACCCCGGGAATTGGGAATCAAACCCGAGCTTTCTTTAACATAAGGTCATGCCAGCCTTACCCTTCTGCCACCGAGATAGCTAGGATATACAGGAGATACACTCAAGAGCCAAAACATTATGACCCTCCCCCTACATTTTGCAATGAACTCGCCTGGATGACGTGGAAGGCACGTGATCAGGTGGAAGTGGTATTTAACTGGTATTAAGTGGTGGCATTAATCCATGCCAAGGCGGGTTGAAGCTGTGTTGCGCACCAAAAGGTGGGCCAACTCGTTATTGACAGGTGGTCATAATGTTTTGGCTCTTGAGTGTACTCTTAGAATGGTGGCTTAAGTCATATTGGTTAAATTAATTGTCAATATGGAAACGTCACGTGTATGGATGTTTTTCACTGCATGCGGATGTTGTTGCTTTCTTGGGTATTTTAACATAAGAAGAAACCAATTGAGCAATGCAGAGGGGCGAAAAATATCGTCGACATACTACGGCATACTACTACAATGCAGCGGGCGAAGATCGTTGACATTATAACATTATACTACAGTATCAACTTGGTGTAAGGGTATCACAGTGGATAATCAACAGGGGCCGTCTATCAAATGAAATGGTATCCCAGACTTAACTCTCTTATCGGGTAGAGTGACAGCCATCAGTCAGGTTAGCATCCCATCATTGGTTCTTCTTCACGTCTTTACTAAACCTTGGAGTTCAGTTCGAGGCCCAGGCTTCCTTCTAAGTGACACCTATTAATGATCCTTTCAATCACTTTGTCCCAGTTGGGCTTCCTTCTTGGATAATCGATATTGATGGAGCTACATAGCCCTGGATACAGGGATGAGGAATGGGGGAAAATAAACTAAAGTTAATATTGATGGTTCAATATCTGATGAATCAGTTCCACTTTGATAATCGCTCTGTCCTTCTGTTACTTACTTGACGCTGTGTTCTGCCATGATTCAGTTATCCGTGGCAATGTCATCGAATGGAGATAATTCTCTGACACAAATATCGAACCATCCTCCGATATGACCATGCTGCTTCCTTTAGAGTAATTGTCCATCCTCTCTTAAATGGTGACATAAGCTCATATTGTATACGAACCCGCTTGAGAGGCATTGATGCAGTCAAAGTGAATCTAACTCAAATGATGTTCCCATTTTACATTTTTTCAAGACAGAAAACGAGAATATTTTATTTTGGGTCTAATTTTGAACACTGTTTGATTAATGATCTTGTCAAATTTCTTTAAATTCCAATGAATAAAAAATTTGACAATCACCATTTTTTTAATTTTTCCTTAATTTTTGGAAACCAGTATCTAGAATATTTGATGACTGTATATCTTGTGTTGATCTTCTATTTGAGTTTTCAATTTGTTATATGTTTAAATATATTTTAAGTATAAATATACATTCGGCTTATGATACAGACAGAGACAAATAATAATGCAGTATACACTGAAGTGACAAAAGTCATGGGATACCTCTTAATATCGTGTCGGCCCTCCTTTCGGCCGGCGAAGTGCAGCAACTCGACGTGGCATGGACTCAACAAGTCGTTGGAAGTCTTCTGCAGGAATATTGAGCTATGCTGTCTCGATAGACATCCATAATTGTGAAAGCGTTGATGGTGCAGGATTTTGGGCACGAACAGACCTCTCGATGATGTCCTATAAATGCTCGATGGGATTCATGTCGGGCGATCTAGGTGGCCAGATCATTCGTTGGAATTGTCCAGAATGTTCTTCAAACCAATCGCGAACAGTTGTGGCCCGGTGACATGGCGCATTATCATCCATAAAACTCCCATCGTTGTTTGGGTACATGAAGTCCATGAATGGCTGCAAGTGATCTCCAAGTAGCTGAACATAAGCATTTCCAGTCAATGTTCGGTCCAGTCGCACCAGAGGACCAAGTCCATGCCATGAAAAACAGCCCACACCATTACGGAGCCACCACCAGCTTGAACAGTGCCTTGCTGACAGTTTGGATCCATGGCTTCGTGGGGTCTGCGCCACACTCGAACCCTACCATCAGCTCTTACCAACTGAAATCGTGACTCATCGGACCAGGCCACGGTTTTCCATTCATCTAGGGACCAACCGATATGCTCACGTGCCCACGAGAGTCGCTGCAAGCGATGTCGTTCTGTCAGTAAAGGCACTCGAGTCGGTCTTCTGCTGGAACAACCCAAGAAAGCCAAATTTCTCCGCACAGTTCTAACAGACAAGTCCCTTGTACGCCCCACATTGATTTCTGCGGTTATTTGACGCAGTGTTGCTTGTCTGTTAGAATTTACGACTCTTTGCAGACGTCGCCGGTCTTGGTCGTTAAGTGCAGGCGGTCGACCACTGCGCTGTCCATGGAGGGATGTTATGCCTGAAATTTCATACTCTCGGCACACTCTTGACACAGTGGATCTGGGAATGTTGAATTCCCTAACGATTTCCGAAATGGCATGACCCATGCGTCTAGCTCCAACTAACATTCCGCGTTCAAAGTCTGTTAATTCCGTCGTGCGGTCATCATCACGTCAAAACCTCTTCACATGAATAACTTGAACAGAAATGAAAGCTCTGAGAAAGCACTGCACATTTATACCTGTTCTACGCGATGCTACTGCCATCTGAAAATTTGCATATTGCTATCCCATGACTTTTGTCACTTCAGTGTATATTGATGTTATACTTTTAAGCATTTCTGGTAAAATAATACAAGTTTTTTATTTAACTGGCATCTATTTTACAAAATAAAGTTGTATATTTTTGCACTGAAATTCATTTGAATGGCATATCATTAATGAATGATAATGATCTTGCATTAATTAACTATTAAAATGACAAAAAATATAATATTAAAATTTTTTTTTGCTAAGTTGTATATATTTTATATTTGAGTAATTCCGAAAGTTATGCAAAAACATTAATTTTATTGATAATTTAATCTGGATTTGTTTTCCTTTTCTTTTCTTTTACATTTGAACGATAAAATGGCTTGCAATTTTAAAGCCACTATTCAGGCCTTCTTCTGTGAGTTGCCACTGATAGGATGGCTCCCACTTTTTCCTTCTATAGCCTTTTCACTCTTCTCAATACGCTTTGTGTCTGATTATAGATTTTTTTGAGTAATTATGGGACGCTAAACACAATACATAGCCTAATCTAATGCATAGCATGGCAGCTGTTTTTTCAGGATTATCATACAACTTTCATCAAGTTTTCTACCCTATTTCAAAAAATTCTATGAAGTTCCTGAACTTTTATTCAAGTTAATATAACAGATATATGTTTATCAGTTTCTCACAGCTATTTTGAGTTTTTTTTATCCTTCAAAGAGGCTTCATATTCTAGGTGTGGTCTTGGAAAAAACCTTTTTGCATCATAGGAACATATATAAAATTTTCTGCTGTTAATATCACTTTATTAACAAACTTTTTTTTTAAACTTTTAATCCTGAATGTTCTGATAACAGATTATATTTTTTTTATTTCTTTCATTTTGCTTTGTTCGAAATTCAAATTGTGTTATTCAGTCAGACGAAAATTGTTTTTCTAATTTTTGAAAGTTTTTTTTTTTTTTAGGATGATATGCGTAAACGTTTATTGAGAAATATACTTGTATATTTTCTACAGATTTCTTACTTTTCCTAAAAACTCTTTGTTTATTATTTAGAAGTATCTATATCTACTCTGAATAGAACAACAATACTTCAACGAAAATTTTAACAGCATTTCGAGTTAAATTCTCTTATGGAAGAAAAATTTTCTTCGATGTTTTCATTGTCCTTTTACACATTTAAAAAATATAATTATTATACAGGTTTGAATTTTCAGTAAATTATCGGCATTAAATTTAGACAGTAGACGATGTTGCATTTGAAATATTATTGGCATTAAATTTAAATTGATGCAAATATAAAGTTTATGATTATCTTTTCCTCGTTAGAAATTAGAAAAATAATCATCAAATCTTTATTAATTGTAAAAAATCTAAATTTTTAGTTTTACGAATTAAAATATTCTCACAAATTATTGCTGAAGGATAATTTTTTTTTATCCATGTTTGTATATTCAGTAAAAACTTCGATTTATCGTTTCCTCATCTAAGTTTCAAAGTTTTCTAACATTCATCATTTTAATTCAATGGTCCCTGTAAAATTACTTTCTTTAACCCTGTTAAATAAAACTCACTTCCAATTTTTCAGGGATAAGAAAATGTGAGATGTTTTAAAGTTACTAAAGATACTGGGAAAAAAATTAAAATTTGGTTTGCTTTTTAAAACCGAAGGGCTCAAACCGAAATCTCGAGAGATTTTAAACTCATTATTTTTCTGTCCACCAAAATTTTTAAATAATGTTTTATGAGGGATACTATTGTTCAATTGGATTATAAACACTGACAAAAATGACAATTTACGCATGAATATATTTGTTAAAATTTGCACATTTTATCAATTGATAAAATGTGTATTATTTTTACTTTACGTAAACATTCATAGCTAAAATAATCTGCAAAACATATCCTATTTACTTGCATACATGTATCATTGAAAGCACATCATCTATTATGAATGCATTGAACAATAAGAATGATGTTAAGTCTTACTGAGCTACAGCTAATCAAAGTAATTTATAGCAAAAATACAAGAAAAAAATTTAACGTCTTTTACAAAAATGCCAGTACGAGTCACTCATTTCTTAGTTAATATATATGAAACATTTTAGTTCAATGCATGCATAATATTTATAGAAACGTTAACATTTTATTAGATTCTGACAATTATTATAGCAGTTATGACTATTATCTTATGGGGGTGTAGCAAAAAAAATGCTGTTTCTTAGAAGTTTAAATTTTTAATGCATAAATTCAATATATGAATAGCTCGGGATTCAACAACTATATCTCGACTTCTAATGATTGTAGAAACCAACTCAAAATTGATTTCCAAAGCTAAAGATCTGATGTTAAAAATAAAACAATAAAAAAAAAAAATCATTCGAATGGGGTCTTCCACTTTAAATAAATGAATAAATATGGTCCTATTGGATTTAGTCTATTTTTCTATAATTTGATAAGTACACATTTTTTTTCTACATACTTTATTTTTTTTTCTACAACACTATTGATATGCATGTCATAGGATAGTGACACATAATCAATGAGGCTATTTTAATTGATTTGTGCTTAAACATTTCATGGAATATTAGTATATTTTCGAGAGGCAATCCCTCCCGAAAAGTTGAGATGAATACTCGAATCCGTAGGCATTCCTCTATGTACCTAATATCCTAGCAAAACACGCCAATGAAATGGAAAAGCATCCGTTCCGTTCGACTGATTCCGAGTGCAGTTAGTTTTCATAGTTGACATTCTTTCGGGAACCGGGAGAGGATCCAATAAGGCTCCGCATTTCGCCGTCTATATTTCTAATTCTCGCTTATTTATCGATCGGTCCTTTCTCGAAATCTCCCGCACTGGAAGAATTTAATAAAATGCAGCCCAGCAGCCTCTTTCCCTGCAAAATGAACTTCAACTTGTAAGCTGTCATTAAGCCTTGAACTTAATGGCAAAAATAAAAGTAGTTCCTTAATCGTAAAGTCTCATTAACTTGGCATGTCGGTTTCCAAGTATTTAGGGCTTCAGAAAAATGAGCATCATCACATTTGTTTTTCCGTATCAACTTATTTCATTGCTGGGGGCAATCAATTTCCGACCTGCACTTAATTGAATGGATGCACATTAGTTTTCTGACAAGTAAGGGACCCCAGAAAACCCTAGAATTGTTGCTTAAGGATATTTTATTTTCATGTGTACAAAAAGAGAGTAAGATCTGAATAAAACAACACTCAAACTAAGAGAAAATTTAGGGGTTATTTTTTACAAGTATAAGTGTCTTTCTGTTTCGCTTAGCAATTCGCAGTGCAGAAATGGTTTTTTTTTGGAATAATTTAATACTTATTTAATGTTTATATTGTTGTCCACACACGAATTTGCAAATTTAAGATTTTTTTACTAAGTTTATTTTTGATTGAGTATTCCGATTTAATAACAAAAATAGTTATGCTATAAAAATTTTTGTATGAAATAATCAATTTTAAATTGAATTCAAATTTATGTGATAAAAACTGTTTAATAAACACTAAATTTGTATATGCTACAAAGCAAGTCCTTAAAATAAACGCAGGTGAAAATGATTTAATATATCAGTGTTCTTACTGCTGATAATAACAATGATTATGTACTATAATTTCCTGTGTACAATCTGTGTACATTTTTTTGAACCTTAGAATTTCATGGAGTAGATTAGAAGCCCTTTGCATACAATCTTTTTAAAAGGAAAAAATTGAAAGTTGCATAACATTCAGTTCTATAAAACTGCCATCTAAAAACCCTTTTTATCAATAGAAAAACTGTCAGAAATTGTACGGAAAAAACCCTATCTTTTAAAGATAAAAATGAAATATAATTGTTGTTGACGATGGAAGGAAGCCGGACTCATAAATGTAGTTAGTCACATCAGTATTAGCTAGTGAATCAAAAGACCTAGAGAGAAATTATAAATGAAAATTAAAAACTCCTTATGAAATTATTGTTATATATATCAATATAAAAATAATCGATGATGATTGTGATATTCCTAAGGATTTTCATTTTTCTAGAAAATGTGATGATTACAAATAGGATGAAAAATTATATGATGATGTATATATGATGATTTGGAAAAAATGTTGGCTCTTTTTTTTTTCCATCATAGTTCTTAAAGGCCTTTCAGGTTTCAACTATCTTAAATTCATAATTATTTTATATATTATAACAGTACCCTAAGCCCACTTTAAAACTAAAAAAAAACGTATGAGAAATGGTAAGAGATCTTCTATTTTTCGGACTGAAAAGTATGAGTTATACAACACGCAAATCATAGGCAGGAAATTAAGGTAATTAAAGATGCAATGAAAATCACAAGATGTCCCGTGAAAGATTGATAGTTTAAAGAAAACAGAAAGAAAAACAATTATTCCTGCAAATCCATGTGTCAAGAAAGAAATTTTAGCATAATTAAAATTTATAGCAGGAAATAAGTAAATTTGTATAATAATATTTATAAATTATAATACTTTCTTATATGTATTGTAACTTTTTAATTCGTTTGTTCTGTCAAATGAATTTTCTGCAAGAATTGTCTTCTTTCAGAACACTATTTTTGGCAGTAATAATATAAGACGACATTCCTTATTAGTTGTAAGATGCAATAAATAAATGCTCAAAACTTCTATGCATATTTATCGAAAATTGAATGTCTTTTAAAGGAACACATGGAAAGAATTTTTCTGTGATGTGTAAAGAAATCAATAATGATAATTTCAACAAATTTTCAAATTGGCAGTGTGTTTAAATTTGATTATAAAATTTAATTAAATGAATTATTTTCTAAAATAAAACTTCTCTATTTAGGACATCTTTATATGTTATATTTAAATGTTTATTTTATTTTTTATTGAAAAACTATCGCCCTTAAAAACAAATAGCGTTTTTGTACGTTTTACCTAATATTTACTCATGAAATTATATTTTTTAAAATCCTTTTGAAGAATATGAAATAGAACTATCTCAATGATCGTTAATTCCATCCTGTATTATTATATTAAAAAAAAAATTCCTCAACAAAAAAAAAAAGTAAATAAACTATAACAAGTATTACATACAGGCCATGAGTAACCTTCAAAATGAGATAAAAATTTATTCCTTTGAGCACCATTTAACTGGATGGGAAATCTTTATTCGTACCAAAAATTGCAATGCAACGTTCATAATTACTTTTTCGTTTTTTTCTTCACAATAATATCATAAACATAAAATAGTAATTTTCTACAAATAAATAAAGACAATTAAACTTTAGTTAAATAAATTTAAATAAAATCTAAAGTAATATTATATTTCTGTGCTTTTCAAAGTTTTATAAGAAATAATAATTTAAACATGTTTTAAAATATACTGGTTTAAAAAAAACATTGTGATTACACGGTCAAAAATAAGTATATTTTCCGCAAAATTACTCAATACACGTAAAAAGTAATGCTAGATCAGAATAATATGATATGCAAATTAGTGAAACTGTTGTCGTTTTACTTACTTGAATATGAACCGACATCATGTGCAGTTTCTGCAAATGGAAACTGCGCAGTGAAGTTTCGGGATTACCATTTGTAAGATATGAGTACTGACATAATTTATCTGAATGAATTACGATGGTCAGTAATTGGACGAATAGAGCCACAGTCAATCGTATGTAACAAGATGGTTGAATGTGAGTCATTCAATAAATCATAGACTGCGGAATGCATTTATAATTACGGTTCTATAAGGTGCAGTCGAGGAAAACCTAGATCTACAAGCGCCAAAGATGACTGTTGTTTGCAGATAACTTCAAGGAAGCACAGGGCAGTTAAGCCAACCCATCTCAAATCTTCTTTTGTAGGTGTCTCGGGGCTTCGAGAAGTAAGTTTGTGTGTAAGACGCCTAGAACACACCAATATAAAGGTTTCATTGGACTGTCACACATGTCAGTTGGAATCAAAGCCTGTCTAATTACTAATAAGTCTACATTTTGCTTGCAATGCAACTCAGTCAGATTGCTGGTCTATCGGGAGCAGAAAACTAACTAATATCTTAATTATATACTTAAAAGAGACAGATATGGTTGGTCCGGCGTATGCATGTGGGCAAGTATGTCTTTGAATGACCACATTGACTTGTATGTCGTCCCAAGAGGAATTGGTGCTGGTCAGTTACATACAGACGGCATTTTTGATCCAATTGTTTGTCTTTAAGCGGATGAAGGTGGTGATTCCTTCGTTCTACAAGAGGATAATGATAGACCACTTGGAGCTCGATTGGTAGAGAACAGATTACGTACGTATTGTACGTATGGGCTGAATAACATGTTCTGCTTACTTGAAACCGATTTAGATAGTTTACGATGCCTTAGGAAGGCGTATGTATTTAATCCACCCTTTATGCTTCAAGGTCTTCGATTTGCCTTGACACAACAATAAGTTTTGTTTCGATTGAATTAATAAACACTCATTTGGAACATAGTTGCCGTGCCTATACTGCTGCTAGAGATAACCACACTGATTAAGCTGACCACACATTGAACTAGGAAGCTATATCTGCAGGTATTTTTCTATTTTGTGCATTTTCAAGACAGAAAAAAATGATTTCTTTTATTCTCTGGTTACTAATAAGTCTTGTCATTGATTTCTTTTATTCTTAATTTGTGAAGCAATGTTTAATTAAACTTTGCTAAATTTCATTAAATTATAATGAATGGAAATTTCAAAATCACAATTATTCAAATTTTTCCTTAATTTTTAAAAACAATGTAAATGTTAAAAGTTTCATTACGAAATATTAAAAAAAAACCTCAAATTATTATAATTATTATTAATATAATTTATCTTATAGCATTTTGAAATTTTGAGATTGATAAAAATGAGACATTTTTTAATTTTAATCATGAATCGCATTACAACATATAAAACTAAATTGGAAACTACTAAAAATATACTTTTTTACTATTATTTTAAAAAATCTGTATTTCATCTGTATTAGAACGCATTTCTACAAGGAAAATATATTTCTTTAAAATCCCTTTCAGTATCAGATGGATTGAATTTATGGAGTTCTCAGTAAAGCTTCGATAGCTTTTTGAGTATATTTGGTGACTGAAACATCCCGTTAGCTTTTTTCCCTTCGGAATAACATCCCTTTATCATTTTTTTTTTTATCTTACAGAATGATAAGTTCAATGCAAGAAAGAAACTGGAGGTACGATTTTTCATCATCCAAATCTTTCTGACAACCTCCTTTGGCCGGGCGTTTTTCTGGTGACCACTTCTTCCGTTTTTCTTAGATCTTAGTCCGACACAGATCGGTATAATCTTTAGCATTATATAAAAGAGTACCTTCTCACTGAAAATGAGAAAAACTTAATGTCTCTCTTAAATAAAAATGTTTCAAAATGAAGATACGGCTAGGGGAGGGAAGGAGAATATGGATGAATTCGAAATTGATGCCTGATGTATATAAAAAAACCCCATTTGTGTTCCTGAATCTAAAGTTAAACGCAACATGCGAGTAGTAAAAAAAGTACCTGTTAAGAATGTATACACTGATGAAACATGAAATCCCAACACCAAGAAGGAATCATCATAAACGACATAAACGAAAATTGGGATTCGTATTTGCACATCTTAAAAGAAGACGCTGATTTAAATTTCGCATTAAATGAATAGTAAGAGTGACGCTAGTAGGGCCACTTTAAATACTTCATGTACATTGTTTATCTTCCGGATTGGGCTTTGTGTTCTATATTTGAGACAAGAGGAAGACTGATTTACTGAGTTTGAACGAGTCTGTTTAATAGGGCTACGAGAAGGTAGATTTTCTTTTCGTGATATCGCAGATCGACTCGGCAGGAATGCATCCACTGTGCATGATTTTTACAGCAGTGATCACGGAAATGTAAAAAAAAGTCATGGGTCTGAACACACAAGGGCCACTACTAAGAAGGACAGATGCTGTATTCACAGCATTTGTGTAAAGTATCGTACTGAATCTGCAGTATGGCCCATTGAACGATAACAACTCGAGGGAAATCTCTGAGCAGACGACTTGTAGCGACGTTGTAGACAGCTAACTCACTCCACCATCTGCAATTTCAGTAGTGTCAAGCTAGAGCACACTAGAGGGCGTAGTGGAGATCGGCATGATCTCAGATGAAAGACGTTTCTGTCTTGATCCCAGTTGATAGCTGTATATTGGTTAAAAGAAGACGAAGTTTTACAAGAGGATAAAGCTCATGTTTTAGCATTATTTGTTATTAATGTAGGAATTTTATCACTATTTCAGAGGGACTTTTTCTAACAGAATAATGTTTGTTCCTATACTTCTGTTGCCACTCAACATACTCTGCAGAATGTCAACATTTTGTCCTGAGAAATCACTATATTTTTATCCTATCGAGCACACATGGGATATTATTTAAAGATAAATCCAGAATTCTCTACAACCATTACAGACGGTTCCTGATATGACGGACCAAGTTCAACAGGCTTCAACTACATCCCTCAAAATGACACTTTACCTGTCTAACACAATGCATGCCCGTTTGCATGCTTGCATTCTTAATCGTGGAGACTACAGTGGCTGCTAATGTACTATCTAGTGGTTTTCCTTACCCATACTTTAACCTGTGACTTAAATAAACGTGCTACCTAGATAAATGCTTTGTCCAAACTCCACTAATCTAAATTAATTTCTTCATGGTAATGATACACATGATAAACATGGTAATAATACACATAATAAACATGGTACGCATTAGAAATGTGTATTGTGTATGGAAGTTTGTTGCCAGAGTGTAAAAAGTTTCCAAGTGAATTGAAGCACCATTTAGAAACTAATCACCGCTACATGGTGTGAAACCTTGTTATTTCTTTGCGAGAAAGTCGAAAGAACTAAAACATCCATCTATACCAAACAACTCTTTGCTTATAAGGTGGCTTATAGAACCGCGAAACATAAGAAGCCTATACCATCACAGAAGAGCTTATCCAACCAGCTGTTGCAAATATGGTGAAAATCAAGGTTGGGGAATCAGCTAAGAAACTGCTTTCAAAGATGCTTTTGTCCGATAGCACAATTTGTTGCAGAATACAATATAAGGCAGAATTGAAAGAATTAAAGGAATTTAATTTGGATGAGGAGGTGGCTAGATGAAGCTACGGATAATAAAATGGATGCTCCTTTGATATGCTGTGTAAAGTGGACCTATACAAGGGTTCGGAAAATCTAGACAAACTTTACAGAAATAAGCGTTGCTAAAGGCAACAATGCAAGAAAGAAAGTAAATTAGAGAAAAATTCCGAAAGGCCGAATAAAGGGTAAATTTTATTTTCTATGCAATTTCATTACATGAGAATTAAAAAACTTGAATTATGCTGTTGCAAATGAAATATTTTAAACTTTGATGAGTGTACTGATAATTAAGCAGAAATATAGCTATTAAAATAGTTAGTAATGATTGCTTTATTAACATTCAACCCAATTAAAAGCAAGTGTCATGTTTGTAATAGAGTAAATTATAAATAGTTTATAAATAGAGTCTCGAATCACAAAGTGTTTTTAATTCGACCATCGATAGCGTGAAAAATTGGCAAGCCACGAAATCGGTGGGATTCAAAAGAGCGGTGTCATAGGAAATATCATTTAGGAGAGATTTTAATTCCAATAAAAAGGAATTTAATATTCAATAATTAAAATTTTAGATCGCTCGGTATGGTATTAAAAAAGAAAAACTAAACGAAAAAATTCCACACTAACTACTGTACTTTTTCTTTCTAAGCAATTTTGTGCCGTGCATATCTGACTAGAACTCCTAACAAGTAATCGATTTGTCCGCCATTAAACTGGAGGTTTAGCACTCCGTAGTCGGATTATATTTTTTCTGCCCGTGCTACTTTTATAGGGTTGATTTCACTCGAATTTCTACGGGGATCTAAGTAAGTTAGAGCGAATGTTAGATGAAAATTCAGAATTTTGGTATAGCATGAATAAAGGGGAAGTTCTATTTTTTATTGAGAAGACCCTTTCAATACCTAAAATAGCATCGAGATTTCAAAACGCATTGTTACGAATGAAATGTTTTAAATTTAATGAGTACAGAGACAATGAATACCGAAATTAAAATAATATTCATTCAACCTAATAAAATGCAGTCGTCATGTTATTCCAGTCTCGAATGCTAAAGTGCGTATTCGAACTACTTTCAAATGATTGCTTTCACTCGAATTTCTTTCGAAGCTCTTCATTTTTCCGTCCAATTCTCCGAGGATACGTGACTGCAGGCAAATTTTGTGAAAGGGACTCATGTTTTGGGTCAATAAAAAGTAATCAAAAGTTGGTCCGAATGTGCGAGGCTCGAGTTACTCAAGGAAATAAAAAGCGGATCTCATGTATGGTAGGGGTAGAGGATTGAAATTTATAGGCGAATGAAAAGTGCGTGTGGTGGCAGGGATGCGAATCGATATGACAGTATGGGCAAGAGCAACCCTCCCTTGCTGAACTCACTTCATTACAAACATTTCATTTAGCCATAAAATAGCAAGTAGAATTTATGAGCACTGGGTGGAAAATATTGGAAAAGGACTTTAAAAGTATTTCATCATTTTAAATTTTTATGTTCTAAACAGTGTTTTAATAAATTAAAACCTCCGAGTTGATATAATTAAAAAAATATTTTTAATTTGGAAAAAAATATTGCACTTTATAAATTAATAAATACATGAAGTAAAACCTCTGACTCCAATTTTAAAATATTACAATTTGATTAGAAAAGATTTCTGATTTGTTGTAGTTTGAAAGGTGAGAAAATAAAAATGTTATTGTCTCAATTTTAAATTGATAAATTTATAAAGATTTAATCTATTTCATGATAAAAGTTACAAATAATTTAATATTTATAAAAAATTGATTTTTTAAAAGAGTATTTTTATGCATTCCATTCCATTCATGCATTCCATTCATAAATTAATCATTAATATTCCGGGCATTCATTATTAAAACTGAATATATTCAATATATCTTTTATTATATCAAATATTAACGATTTGTTCAAATAATCCATTAACAGTGACAATCGAAATATTACGTTAGGCTATTTTCATATTCCCTAACTGTACACTATAAATACCGTTATGAGTGCAGCTAAACAATAAGATATATATTTTTCTTGCTGAGAGATTTTGCAGTGAATAACTTTTTTTTATCCCCTTTCTATTCATTTTATGAATGGTAATAATTATAATTACAAAAACTAAAGGTCCACATACGTGGCTAGGGTTTCAGAGATTAAGTAAAAAATAAAGCCCTCAGAATTTATTGGGTGTAAATGGTTAATTTTACTATTTGTAATTAGTTTGGAGACCTATTAAAATCTGAGGATGGGTAGTTAACATTTAACCACTAATTAACTATTTAATATATCCAAACAAAAAAATTTATATTCGAGGATCTGATATGAATTGCCCACTTTTAAGAACACATTTTTTTTCATCAGAATTAACATACATAAAAACCTTTAAAAACATTTGACTCGATAAAAATAAGAATAGAAGAATCGAATAACTATATGATTAAAAAAATTGAAAGGTTCGGAGTTCCTTACCAGCGCATATTTAAAAGTTCTAGAAAGGGCTTTGAAATGCATCGAAAAAGTAATGTTGTTTTCGACTTGTAAAAAGAAATTATCAAGTGTTCCAAAAGGAAATCCATACGGGAAATGCAGGTTGGGCATCCCCGGGGAGATAACCATCATTGGGATAGAAATGGACCATTTCAATCGAAAAATTATTAGAACGCATTTCACGGAAAAGATGTTCCATCATTTATCAAACCAATGAAGTGTTCTTGAATTAAATTGTCCTCCAAAGGAAGACCATTTACAGAGAGTATAAACGGGTTGCTGATAAATCAATAATAGTTTTCAAATTCTTGTAAGTCAGGAAAATAAAGAGAAATTTCTCCACTAACAATCGATACAAGTAGTTTCATCACCTCAAGGAAGTTCCCATGGTGTTCCAATATTTGTGTTCAGCTGCAGAAATGAAGCAAAATCCTTGATGCCATAGTTCGAGCTTCGTTTTGGAGTCTCACAATTGTTTCAGGATAATGAAGCATTTCGATCTTTTTACTTGCAGAGCCTGGTTGATGGAATTCACAGATTTAAATATGCCGTTCAAAAATATGATATATAAGAAAATAGACATTTGCCTGAATGTCTGGTTGAACGTCTTACGAAAATTACTGTATTTCTTCACGTAGTTTCTTCAAATCCCTTTGGAAAATCTTTGCTTAAAAAAAATTGAAAACCAGAGCTGTAAACAAGCACTGCTGGTCAGTACATAACACCACCGACGTGTTTATAACATGACTTTTTAAAAACTATCCGCTTTTGTGAATTATTTCTATTATAGCTATTTTTGGTACTGAGAGTTTCTCAAAACAAAAGTCCTTTCCAGGTGCTTGGGATGTGCATATCATCCGTAGACTCAAAATAGTCTTACAATAATAATCTTTAGTATTTCATGTATGATTTATAAAATTGATTGATTAATGACAAGTTAATAAGAATTTTTTTAATTTTAATTTACATTTTATTTAACTGAATAAAAATATATAAATCGTTTCAAGAACGATAAAAATAATCATTGAAAGCCATCAATATATTAATAATTTAAAGCGAAAATAAATTACTTATTGGTTTTATTTTAATGAAGAAAAATAAATAAATCGCATAATTGATTTTTATTTCGCATATCAAATCTTTTAAGAATCGGAATAAGATTTTCATTGATGGACACAATTATTATGGAATTACTTTCGGTAAACGACTCTTTTCTTCTTAATGAAAATGGTATTTGCTAATTATTTCTTTAAGCCTTCACAAGAAGTATGCATAAATATTACACAAAAACTTTTCTTCTGAAGTTTATATCAATTGGCTAATCAGCAACAAATTAATAAAAATTTTGAATTTAATTTTTTATTTAAGTGTTGGGAAAATACAAATCAAGGCGAAACAAACAAAAAAAAAAAAGATTTAATACCAAAAGTATATTTATTTCTTAGAGTGAAAATAAGATAAATTGATAATTTCATGTATAAATAATAGAAAAAAATGTAACATAATTAAAAAAACATTTTTAAAATAACACATTATCGTGTTAACACAAAATTAACTGCTAAACTGACAAAACTGCAGAAATTAAATTAATTAATCAATTAAAAACAGATTAAGTAGGACTATTTAATAAGATAATATAACATCAAAAGTATAACAAAGTATAGAAAAGAAAATTTCGTCTCTAACCCACGCGCACACATACAAACCCACCGAGACAGAGGATAATGGCAAACCACCCGAAATTTCAACCAAGTGATTCTATCGCGGTCCCTTAGAGGAGAGTTGGAGAACCACGAAGTCCCAGTTGGGGAACCACCAAGCTAGATGAACCCTTGATTTAAAGTTATATCAATTAATGCCACGTACAATTTTTCTAGTTTCAAGCAGTGTTTGAGCTTCCATGGAATGGAAATAGTAAATACGACCATGATTAGAAATCTTATTAATTTATTTTAACTGAAATTATTTCCTACTTCTTTTTTTCCTATTTGGCACCATTCTAATTGTTTTGCTATTTGTTTATAAACTATTTTATTTACATCATTTCTTTTTTTTATCACTTCCCCTCTGAAAAACAAAATAAATAACAAATTTTGAAACCTTACAGTTAATGTTTCAAAATAATTCTTTTTATGATTGCAGCACCAATAATAAAGAAAAAGAAAAAAAAAGAAAACAATGGAATTTTTGACCACAGTGACATGTCACGACACTTGCCCTGGAACTCATTTTTCTAGAAATTAATACAAAAATCCGTTTTGCCTTCCCGTCGTAAAATTGATTTTTCATCGCTTTTACCACCAAGTGTCAGTATCTGGTGACGGCAGCCTTTTGTTTCCATGCTCTTAATCGCTTTCTCTTTAACTCCTTTTCACGAAAGATTGACGTCATAGATTTTCGAATGATATCGAGTAATTAGAGGTTCAGAATGTCGAAATAATCATTAACAGCTTAAAACTGAACGATGCTATATAAAGAAACGCATTTGAGGATTTTTTTTATTAATAAATTATCATCTTACAGTTTTATGGAATAGCATTCAACAACATCTAGATTTTACTGTGAAATAATTTCTTCTTAATAGTGGAAAAGATAACTATTTGCGGCCTTTTAAAATTTCTCTTATGTATGATTTCTGAAAGAAAATGAATAAGAAAGACCCAATATTTGTATTAAACTAAATGTTTGCAAAGTTTTACAGTAAAAAGTTCTGCAGGAATTACAATAAGTCTAACGAATAATGATAACAATAGTTATGTACGAAACGCACCTAATAAATGAAACAGAGAACCACTAAATGGCGTCGTTGTTTTCAATCTCTTACAAATGGAAAATCTTGCAGTTGACGTTTTTACATTCCTGCTCATCATTTGAAAGTCCCACAAATTATTCTGAGTATATGTGCTCCGTTTCCTTTAACATAAATTGGAATGCTGTTTCATTATGAAGTACTTTACTTTTCATATGTTAAGCAAAAATTATTCCTATTTAACTATTTTTGATTTAAGAATACTAAAACTCTACGAGTTTAAACTCTAAAAAATATTACATTATAATAAATAATATTAAATAAATATCCACATACATTTTTTTATAGGAGCCATTTTCTTTGAAAGTGGTGTAAGTCCGTTTTGTATTATATGGAGATATTTAAGGGTTTTTATTTCAATGATATGAAAAATATTCGTATATACTAATGGGCTCTATTTACGTTTTTTAAATATTAAATTGATTTAAATTTATAATGTGATCGTTTTTATTCTTTAAAAACGATCACATTATAAATTTCAGTTAAAGGAGTCAGTTAAAGGAAAAATCAAAAATCAGTAAAATCAGTTAAATCAGTTAAAGGAAATTTATATTTTTGAATAACCTGAAATGGAACTTTCAAAATCAACAAAATGTGAAAATCATGCATTTATGAAATATTAAATAAGGGATTTCAATTGAATCAAACCAATTTTTGTATGAAATGTTTACTAAATGTGTCAAAAAAAAATAGAAAAGGTTTTATTTCAATATTTCTTTAGGTAGTGTCATTTTAATTACTTTAATTTATATTAATATGTGCCATTTTTAGTTTTTATCATGATAAGAAAGTTTTTGAAAATAATCCTGATGAATTGGAGGAATATACTATAAGGTAATCGATCCATCGCATCGTAGAAATTTTCGGATGCGATGGGACTGGCACAATGATAGAAAATATATTTTCAAATTTTCTTGGTCTTCTTCGTCTTGGGGATAAATCTAGTGTTTTATTTTCACCCAATGAAGTTTTATAGAGAATTGCATAGGATGAACAAACACAACACACTACTAATAGCGTTTTCAACTCAAGCTATGGAATCCTCCTCTCACGATGAATCAGAAGCAAACAACACAATTCCAGTGAATTTTTATATCATTAACAGTATTGCCACACATATAAAAATGAAGTGGAGAAATTATGTAGTATAATTTCTGAACTAAATATTGTCTTTGAAGATAGTGGACTAACACCAATTTTAAAGTAATTATATTTGCAATTTTGTTAACTACATAAATTTATATTGACAAAATGATGAAAATTTTGGAGGATTTTTTTGGGAACTACTTATAAATAAAAGCTCATAGCAGTTTGCATTCATTGTTATCATTAACTAACTTTCAGTTAAGAATGGACTTGAACCATTTTCAAAGAAAACGGCTCATATTTGATTTTGTTTTCAAATAAGTAGATGTGCTTTGACTCAATCAATTTAAAATTAATTTAAATTTCTGAAATTAAATTCCATACCTACAGCAATATTTTGTTAGGGAAAATAATTTTCTTATGAAACAAGAAGAGTGTCTGAACTAAAGGTTTCATTAATGGAAATTATAGCACAAAGACGATGCAAAAAAAAAAAAAAAATTCATTAGAATGTGCAAATCTATAAATTCTCAAAGTAAATGTAAATGGAAATGGAAATGTAAATGGTATGCTAAATCCTTTGCAAGGAAAATTCAAAATAAAGGAGACAAAAAAAAAAAAAGTCTTATCGAATACATTTTTGAAAGGATATCGAAAAAATTTGGCTAGAAAGATTATGAAAAAATACAAACGCCCTATTTGTTCAACTGCTTAAATATGATAATCGTAGGTGCACAAGAAGATGGTTTTCGTTATATCACTTCTCGAGACGAGATGCTGCCACAATTAAGTGCGCAAATAGCTAAAAAGCGAAAAGAAGGTACAAATGAAGAAAGCAGAAGCAGTATATGGGTTCTTAAAATGATCACGAGAGAAATTAAAACTTGATTTGTTCGTCTTTATCCGACTTTGACTCAATAATAAAGGACGGTTTATCCAGTACTGTTCGATACAGATTATTAGGCAGATGAAAGGCCTTCATTAGGATTGTACTTGACTTTAAATCACAGACGTCCTCCACTCTAATGGAGCAATAGACAAAGACACTGGACGACTGAATGGAGAAGAATCTTGTTTTTGGATGGGTTCAATTACGTAAACGGATCCATATCCATAATTTCCATGGTAAAAAATGCATTTTAGAACACTATCTCAATTTGATTGCGTATCATCTCAATTGTGTCCTAGATCAATTGAATAGCTAGTAGTATGTCAGTGGCATTTTAGAAACTAAATCGGAACACATTGATTCAGTAATTAATATATAAAATTAAATCTAATTGTATCCATTATTTTTAATCTTAATATCATTGCTTTGAACTGATTTGTAAAGCTTTATATTTTATTCTCTGTGATGAATCCAAATGCCAATATATTTCTATTTCTCACAAATATAGTTTGCTTCTACAGTTTGATATATTAAATTAGTTGCTCTTTTTTATTTTCATTTAGTAATATTAATGATTTTTATATTCAATAAAAGAACATGAAGGAGTTTTAAATAGCCGAACATAATTTTCGAAATAAAATTATTAGTTCTTGAAAAATTTGAATTTTAAAACAATTTACGTTTCTACTTTATATTTGACTAATTTATTTAAAAAAATAAAAATTAATGTGATTAGTACAAAATTTAATAAAATATTTTTTCGTAATTTGGGCTGCAGATTCTATAATGTTCTTATTTGATTCACTTGAATGCTTGAAAATTATTTCATAACGAAAGTAAGTCAAATGTACTAGATAAAACAGGGTAAAAAATTTAAATAAACTGAAAAATTTATCGAATGAACGAAAGAAAATCCTTCAGCCTGTTTTTTTTTTGCCTCCTGGATATTTGACGCAGCATCAGTGAAGCATGCATGGAAACATTCTGGCTGTATTTTTTTGACTTCCATAGAATGCTTTATTGAGTCTTTTAAACGTAAGTGGTTGCTATCAACAATTAGTTTTTATGCTAACAACGCACTTTCTTTTCCACACCAGTGTGCACACGCCTTATTTCTTTCTACGCTATTTCTTTCTATCACAAACGAAGTATTGGTTCAAAAAAGAGTTACTCACGTGTAAAAATGGAAAGTGGGAAATATAGTAAATGAAAAATTGTTATATTTCACTGTCTACTGTTTTAATTCCAGAGAATTAGCAAAGAATTACAGACAGCATTTTTCTACTTTTTATATTATTAATGTGTTATAGACCACAAGATACAACTATATATATATATATATATATATTGCATGGTAAAGACTTTCCGTTTAAAATCTGGTTTTAGAATTTTTTGTTTCACGAAATTTAACTTCAATAACATAAAGCCATTCTTAAAACAATTATAAATTATTTAAAAAAAATATATTTAACATTTCTTTTTAAGTCATTCTTATTTCACTAAAATATAACTACTTTTAATCTTTCTAAGCGTCTTTCTTTTACTTTTTGTACAATTTAAATGGCTTTGAATAAGGTATTTGATATTTGGTTTTATTCACATCTGGTTTGAGAAATATTATTTAACTAAATTAAAATAACAGTTTTTTCAAATACTAGCAAAGAAGAATCTATGCAGTGCTAGCTATAAGAAATATTATATGATGCAAAAAGTGAAAATTAAAGTTACAGAAATCCTTTGCCTCAACATAGAATTCATTTTTAAAATAAGAAATTATTTTAATGGAATAACGTCAAATTTTTTTCTGTTTTACTTCTTCGTGACATTTATCAAGAGCGCGAAGACAAATTATTTGTATAGCTAGCAAAATGGATGAGGAATGAATGCAAACGTTGAAAAATATTGAATCGAATTTTCTGCCTTTAACTAATTACATAGATCTGCTCACGTGCTTAATATGATCAATTCTTTCAATTTTGGGTCCTAGGATATAAAAATAAAATAAATCAGGTTATTTTTGTTTCATTCGAAGAGGGATAATTTTTCCTCTTGTATAATTTAATAGAATGGTACAATTGCTTTTCGACTCTGATAAATGAAAGTAGGTATAAGAAAAATTGAGCTTTTGCTTCAAAAGTTATTAAGGAAAATTTCTAATCTAGCAGTTATGAATATTTCACAACACCCCAGTTAAAAATTTTATAATACTATTAAAAATTTCTCAAAAAGATGACTTTTAAATTAACTTTAATGAAGAAAATAATTGCACTTATAAATGTCTTTAGTCAATTTGATTTTTCACTACTTTTTTTAATTTTGCAGAACAATTTATAAGGAAGATTTATTAAATCTTTCTCGGAACAATCATTTACCTGTAAATTCATGTTAAAAGACATTCTTCAGCCCTGTGTTTTTGTGGTCCTAATAGGAATTTGTTTGGTGCTTATTGGATTACTGCTTCCTGCAATCCCCAGTACATCTCATGTATCTACTATGGGATTAAAGTTGCTGGTTAATCGATTTGTCTATTTCCTTGCTTTTAAGCAGGCACAGAGTAACTCTAACAATAGGTTTTATCTACCATAAAGACAAATAAATTACTAAAAGCATTCTATAAATTGTTTGCATAAGGAACAATGTGTGTTGAGCATGAACATACTCAATGTGCATGAGAAGCAAATCTGCACGATTGTATGCATGAGATCTATGAAATTGCATAGATTATCATGTATCCTTCTGAAATATTGCTGTGCAGTTCTAGTTCCACTTTCCAAAATATAAATTTTTATACAACTTTTCATAATGCTATTTGTTTCTCTTATCACTCTGTCAGGTTGTGGCACCAGATAAGCAGCATATGTTACTTAGATATCTACTTAGATATTTCTCGTAGTACTTAGAAATGAACAGTAAATACTGTGATACTATTGCTACTGTAAATACTATTATCTGTGAATAAAACACTTATCATTCGTTGGTCAGTCCCTTAGCATGTTCACGAAATCTCCGCTACTGTTGCTTGAGATACTAAAAGAAATGTATCGTGCCAATAAGCTTTACCCTTCTAGGTCTTTGATGCATTGATTTTGGCGGTCAATAGCTACTTTACAGTTTGCCAGCAATTTCACTGCCATAAAATTAGTTCGTTATCCTTTCAACTAAGATTCACATTGATTGTCAGATTTACTTTCTATTTTTCCACGAGTTGAAATCCTTTAAATGTTTCTTTTGTAATAATTTTTCTTGCAAATATGAAAGCAGATCCTTTACTAGTATCAGTATATGTTTAAAGTTTTGAGGTGAAGTTATCTATTACTTTAAATGGTAAAATAGTATACCATCATTTTTTTTTAAATAAGCTACTTTCAGAAAAATGCAATGATATTTGCTAGAAAAATTTTCCGCAAACCTGTTTTCCTAGTTAAAAATGAATATCAAAGGTAGACCTGATTATAATAATCTGTAGGTGTCTGATCTATAATAAAAATAATTTTAATTTTCTTTCCTTAAAATAGAGGCAATTTACAAGTGAAATCAGCAGTTGCAATTTTAAGTTATGTTTATTTTCATCTGGAAGAACCAATTTTGTATTTTAAACAAATTCAAATAATCCACGTATTTACTGTTTTTCAAAGCAAAACTCCAGATTTTTTATCATCTTTCAGACTGTAACAGACTAATTCATCTTCTTCAGACTTATAGGCTAAAATACATTTCTTTTAACCTTATAGGTTTTACCCTTTTAGGTCTTAGATGAATTGGTTTTGGTGGACGATAACAACTTTACAATTTGGCCACGAATTCACTAATAGAACGTTATCTTTTCAACTAAATTTATAGGATTCGCATTGGTTTTTTTCTTTCTAATGCAGCTTTCAAACACAGACAGCTTGGTCTTGGATGGCAAGTGCTGCACAAATGTTACTCACTTTGTATTATCCAGGGGCGCGTGTAACTTGAAGATAAGCCACGGAGTAACAATGCCCCCGCAACGCTCTACGATCCTATTAGACCGGGACCTACAGTTTAAAGTGGATTCCGAACCACTACACACATCCATGGCACCACAGGGACTCGAACCCGAAACCTGTGGTACCGAGCGCCAGAGCGCTAGCCATTTGGCCATTCAGGCCTTCAGATTCGCATTGGTTATATTTATTTACCAGGAAATTCTCAGGAAATTCTTCTTTTGAATTAAATACATTTGAAAATTTATTCAAAAAACTTAACAAATAGGCTCGCTTTTAAATCAGTAAATGGTTGGGTAAGATGCATATTTTTCATAGAAATATTAAATATTTTCAAATCAATTAGATAATTATTAAAAACTATTTAAAACCTTTTGGATGGCTTTAAGTTCATATAATTATAAATTTCAAAATAATTTAAAATTCTCTGATTGTTAAGTTATGTTTGGTATATCTTTACAGCAAAGACTTTTGTAAGAGGAACTTTTTTTAATCTACTGTCTACTGGCTATTTGGCTACTGTAAAACTATAGTTTTAAAGCAAAATTTAATAATTTAGAGGGCTTCTAAAAAAGCAAATCCCCCTATTACATGGTTAATCCAGAGTATTTAGCTTTCCATTTCAATGCACATATTGATTCATTAGAAGTGTAAAAAACTTATTTGTTTTCTAGCTGAAGATATAAATTTTGCATTTTATTTAATCTCTATTTTAATCTAATAAAAAAGATTTGTATTGAATTTTTAAACAAAAATTATACATATTTTAAGCATAGAGAAATATATAAAGGAGATTAAAAAATTATGCAGTTTCCTATATATTTTATTAGCCTAACATGCATTGAGACATGGCTAAAATGAGAATATTATAATGAATAATTTGTTCAAACGCCAATGGGGTTGAGTTCAGAAAACAAAAAATCGGAAAATTAACATTTTTTAGCTCATTAATTTTTAAAATTTAGTTTATTGATATTTGATTAGAAAAGTATAAAAAGGCTTTTTTTCAAAGTGTAAGCTGTGTAGCAAAGCGAGATATGTTCAGAATGTGTATTTAAAATAGTAAGTATTTATTGGGACAATGGTATCATCTTAATAACTTTAGAGCTTACAACTTTAGGTAGCTGAAAAATGAAAATGTTTGTGTAGAAATAGCACAATAAAATTTTTGCCATAAGTTTTATGTTTATTCATCTTAACAAGCATATTCTACTTCAGAGTTATCTAAATCTAAATTTGGATTCCCACGTGTTGATTTTAGTGTCCTTGAAAATACCTCTTTTATTGGAGGTATATACTTCAATAAATTATGTTTTTATTCTTTTGAAATGGGTCTACCCTTAGGATACAATAATAGTTAATTTATATTTTTAAAATTTCAGACCGACCTATTTTTTATGTCAATAACATAAGAAGTATCATCTTCGTCAAAATAAGAAATAGAATTTAATTTTTGCTTCAAACGTTATGAAAAAGAAATATTGATTAAAAGTGGATTCCTTCACAATGACTTCTGAAAAATTTTTTATTTCCAATGGCAGATTATGTACAATTACAGCAAAAAAAGAACAGAGAATACAGCAAAACATGCTGAAACAGAGTTCATTAATCTAACATATCTATAGCCTCCCAATATCGCTCGGCGAGAAAAAGTCTTGCTCAGAGCAGGATAATGAAGTAGATGCGTGGAGTCCATGGCCTCTCCAGAGGTACATATTGGGGAAGGAACAATTTTGAGTCTGTAAAGATGGTTTCGCAGGCAGTCGGTTGTCAAATTAGCCTCCATAATAGTAAAGACATCAATATCCTTTTCACACAGAGTCAGCAAAAGCTCTGCGCTCTTGAATTGAGACAGTCCACCGGCGTTCCACTGTAGGAGTATCAAAGTGAGGGGAGGAAGACATAATGCCAAGTTGTAGATCTTTTAGCCACTCAAAAGTGTTACCAGGTGCAACACGGGGAGGTAGATCTACTGCGCACCCATTTCTGGAATTATTACGCACCCTATTCAGAAGCAATGACAAAGAAGCGCTTTCTAACCCAGAGAAGCAACCAGTAAATCCTTTAATAACTAAAAATATTATTATTTATTAAATTAAAATTTACAAAAATCAGGAAACATCAAAAATAGACATAACTTCTAAGTGACTTAAACATTAATGGTCAAAATGAACTAGTATTCAAGAAATATTAAATCATACAGATTTTTTTTTTTCTTTTCACCAGAGGCTTACTAATGTTTTGAATTTTGATGAGAACTTTCGTAAGTGCAAAAATCCTCACCAGGCAACCTGATTACAGATTCCCAATCCTCGTCGAATTTCCTTGATTCTGAAAGCAGTGATTGCAGTATATACCACTAACAGAGTCTAACCTGCGACCCCTTTCGAGCTTTACCACTCTACCATGAATACGATTTTTAAAAAAATTATTAACTAAAATTATAATTAAACATTAAGTAAAGGAAAAAGAAAACATAAATAATACTAAACACTAAATATAAACACTAGCAAAATTTGCTCGTCTGTACTAAATTGTGAAGATTTAGCCACTGAATCAATGAAAATATTTGTCGGTACTTTTTTTCTTCAGAATATGCGAATTTAGAGTAATCATTTCTCTAAAATGACTAACATGTATTTTATGTGAATTTTGTAGGTGCCCAATGTAATAAAAAATATTTTGTTAATAGCAAGTTTTAATAAAGCACAATCATTTGTTTTGGGATCTATTTTCCACAATAATAATAATGAAATTCTGTTTCAGCGAAACATTTCCATCTTTACAGCTATCCAGAATTTAAGTAAATTCTATTGAAATATGAATAAAGTTCTCTATAGTATTAGTAAGGATTGTTATTGAGCATTTATTTTATTTTCTATTTTAGTTAAGCTAGGTTTAGCTTTCAACATATACTTGTGTGATTTTCTAATCAAATAAACCATACATTCTATTTGAAAACAAAGCTAAAAATTTTTGGCAGCCTTGAGTTATATAAAAAAATCAATTTAACAAAATGAGGAGATTAAATAGTAAGAGTTTCTTTCCTTCTTCTTCTTTGACGCAACAGCCCCAAGGTAGGACGAGTCTTTCTACCCTATTAAATTACACATTGGGATAATTTCACAAAAATATAATCCCAAGTTGTTATTCAACATATCGGGGCATGAATAGCCGGGTGTCTAGAGCTCAGGCACTCGGTGCCACAGGTTTCGCGTTCGAGTCCCGGAGGTGCCATGGATGTTTGTAGTGATTCGGAATCCACTTTAAGCCGTAGGTCCCGGTCTCATATAAATGTAGAGCGTTACAGAGCCCAGACGTCTCACCCACATCATTCCCAAACTGTATAGGGGCAACTCAGCTCTAGGCACAGTGATGAGGAATGATGTAGTAGTAGTCAAAATATTGAACAGATGTTATTTTAGTCTGTTACATTAAATCATTCAGTTAATTGATTCTACGTATTTTAGAATCTTTAGTCAAACAAATGAACACCCAAATTAGTATTTCTAAGCTAATATTTTAGCTGCTAGAAATACAAGTGATGCTCAAGGTGATGATTGTGTACATTGATAAATTCAAAAATGTCAGTTGTTACTGTTATTTTAAAATGCAGAAAAGTCCTATAAAAATATCTCCGCGATAAAATCTTGGTTTGCTTAGAGATATATTAAAAATAGTACGTTTTGGTCCTCTCATACAGAATATCATCTGAATTGACTGAGGATCGCGATGGAAATGTTCTGCTAAGGAGTTTTTTTCCGTTACTGCTATTCTTATATAGGTTGCCCATCATCGATGTATTACATTTTAGTTTATTGGGACGCCCTGCTTAGGCGTTCTTCGAACTAATAATTTTATATTTTAAATTATAAAATTATTTTTCTTTTAATATTTTTAATTTTATAATTTACAGCAGTGTTTCTGTACATTTTTTCCATGCTGTCTGAACAGAAATTCGTTAAAAGAAATCTTACATACAGTGAAAAAAATCCATAACAAATAGAGAAATTAATTATTATGAGATGCCAGGAAATATATCTCACTTTATGATTTCTTTTCTACTTTATAATTTATAGCAGTGCCTGTCAAATTTTCTTGTATTGTCTAAAAGGAATTGTCTTATGATCTCTGTGGTGATATGCATATGTAACGGAATATGAAATATATATATCTATTAAAATAAATCTTACATAGAACAAAGAAACACTTCGATAAATTAATTATCTTTAGGTTAAAGGTGACAGAAAATATGTGTATTGTGATTATTAAGAAATTCCGTGCTATTTAAGTCCACTAGAATGCATGCACAATACTTATTTAACACAATACTAAAGTAGAGCTTTAAAAACGTAAGTAAAATATCTTAAGTGTACTTACCAATTGTTTTTCTAATTCTAATGATTGTTTGTAGCGTGCTGTAACATCATTTGTAGGTTACATTCAAATTTTATTCGTGGACAGATTCGTTCTACATTCAGCTTTCAAATATCTCTTATGACTGTATGTTAATAAATACTTTCTATGCAGACTTGGAACTTGGATATGAATATTTCATGAAGCATCGGTCTATCTACATAAAATAAATTTCCTTTTATTTGACTTCAAACAACTATTTCAAGATATGTTCACATTATTATCAGCATATAAGACTTACTTAAAAAAGAATCCCTAAAGTCGATATTTGAAGAGCACACATTTAGGTTGATAAAAGTATTTGAGATATTTAAACATTTTTTTACCTTTTCCAACAATTCTCACTATCTGAGTAGATTTGTCTCCCGTTTCATTGCATTTTTTGCCGGTGTATTTTCTCAACAATGAAGGTAATTTTTGTTCTGTTTTTCATTATACATCAAACTGGAATTGTTTTATAATTTAAGTGAAAAGTACTATTTTTTTTCAAAGTCGCATTTGCTATGTCGGCAATGGACAAACCAATTACTAAGTTCCTGTGTTTCATTAAAGACCTCTACTTCTTAAAGCAACTAAAGAATCTTCAAACTGTAATTTCTTCAATTTAAAATGATAATTAAATGGAATTATAACAAATCAATATCAATATGTATATATAGATCACGTCAACAAGTTAATTCAATTGATAATTATAAGTTAAAAATAACAAAAAAAAAAAAAAAAAAAAAAAGGAATTAACTATTTTAAACACTTAAAATCAAAAATCTATAAGTGAAAATTCTTCTGCTTCATACTACGATCACCTAAAAGAGCTACGAAGCTACTTAGATAAATCGGGTATTCTTTTTCTCAATGCTCAAGAGTAAGAATATTTGCCTAAAAGATAGAAAAAAAAAAAAAGGTAGAGATTTAGAAATACAGAGATCCACACGGGAAAAAGTATAACTACTCAAGTATAACCACCACATACTAAAGAAGATATAAGTGTGCAGTACATTATTCGTCCCTCTTATGATAAATTTATAAGAGATACCTATAGTGCACTACGGTTGTCCGCGCCTTTCTCTTAGGGTTTCCTCTAATTTGGATAAAGCAAAGAAAAACCACGAAGATACCCAAATATTCATCTGAACAACACAGAAGCATATGCCAAAATGCTGGTAGGTCTGTCATTTAAACCAAGTTAATCAGACTCATATTTTCTTCGGAAGTAACTTCCATAGACTAACCGATTTAAAAATGTAAGCACACAGTCCATTGAACCATTAAACTGGTAAATAAATGGTAAACAACGTAGGCAATTTGTTTATTTTTTTGAATTGGTACATCTCCTTCAAAAGATCCTTAGTATATGAAATAATTAATCCTTATATTTTCATTAATTACTGTCCTCTGTTTAATAATCGAGTTTTTACTTCTCTCATGTGACAATGACATAGGTTTATAAGCATAAAAAGTCTAATTATTTATAGGGGATAGATGTTACTTTTTGATAAAAAAACAGGAAGAATCCAAACTTTATACGAGAAGATATTCAAACGACCGAATGGGAAGAGAGTGAAATCAAATAGACAATTTTGAACTGTTTTTTTTTTTTTTTAAATATTTTTACAGAGTGTTTATATTATTTAACTGAAAAGATCTTACCTACATTGGCTTCATTTTGTTATCTGGGATTATATCTTATTCTTAAATACATGACAGTCGAGAAATTTTGTTTTGAGAAAAAAGAATCCATTTAAAAATGTATAAAATATAGGATCAAAGGGAATATTTGAAAAAACAGATTTTTGTAACTTTCAAATTGTGTCGACAATCAGTATAATGACGTGTTCTTGAAACAGTGCTCATTTTAATGAAGGATTTTTGCATCCGTCTGCATTCCCAAAACAAACTCATCTCATTTACATGATGCACTTACTTCATTTGCACGACGAACTTACTACAGTTACTTCATTTGCACGACGAACTTACTACAGTTACTTCATTTGCACGACGAACTTACTACAGTTACTTCATTTGCACCACGAACTTACTACAGAACGAAGGTGACGAATTGAAAAGACGTAAAATAATCGATCTGTAGGACAAGAACTGGAGCATCTCCACTAAAGGCAAAATGAAGCTAATGTAGGTAAGGTAAAAATCAATTATGAGGTCTTTTCTTTTAAATAACATAAACCCTACGTAAAATATTATTTTTTTTTTAAAAATCAGGTCAAAATTGTATATTTGATTTTTATTTACTACCTAGTTTTCCCAGTCGTTTGAACATCTTCTCGTATAAAGTTGAAAGTCTTCCCCGTTTTGTATTTTTCTATTGTATATAAATATCATTCTTTACAGGTTATTTTTAATGTCCCTGAAATTCTGTCATCTTGATGTAACGTTTGTGATATTATTTTGCCCCTTACAGTTTGAATTCTATTGAAGACCTTCATTTTTTAACAGGGCCGACCATTTCAAAAACCAATTTTTAAGCTTCAAAATGCATTCTTTAATTTTCGCATTTTATGAATGTATAATCTTTCCCTTTTCCAAAACTGTTTTAATACTTTTTTTAGGGTTAATCCGAAGCAAAGCTATTATAATTTTTATTCAAGCTCATATAGCAAAACTTTTCCTTAAATTTATTTTTTTACTGTTGTGACAAAAAATGTGATATTTTTAAAACTTATCATTAAAAACTGTTACAATTTTGCATATATGTGTAAACTGTATAGTGAAGTAATTGAACTTTAAAAAAATTAATTTACTTTACTATGTTCTAAACTTTTTCAACCCTTAAAAAAGGCAAAAAGTAATTAAAAGTTGCACCCATATAAATATATATATATATAAACATTTAAGTTGAATTACACATTTTTGTTTTTAATTAGAATTGAATGTGAGACTTGTGATTGGGTTTGTTTTTGTAATAGGTTGTTCCACATGAAATTAACTTTTTAATATTAACTGAAGTTCTATAAAACATATATACTACCAGTATTACATTACCCAATAGTAATAAACATAATTTTATTGCTTATTCTGAGCTCTGACTAAAGTATTATTTTGTTCGAATAGAGATGTCAGTTTTTAGAAAATCTTAAGCAAATAAAAACTGGGAAAGCCATAAAATACAGATCATTTTTCTGTCTGAATGTAAACCAGAACATTTTGTTATCAAGCACATTTGATGCTGCATTTAATGATAAGCCGCTGTATCCTCATTGAGGAGAAGGTTTTTCTTTGTAATGATGTCCTTCCAATAAATTAACTGTTAGAGCTAACTAATGCACTGATAGTTAAAGCTAACCTTACAATAGCACTTAGAAAACTTGTTGATCTTAGAGCAAAGCATTGCAACAGTTTCGAGACATCTTGAAACCTTTGGAAATGTGAAAAAGAACTTGATAAATGAGCTCCTAGTGAGTTAACAGATAGATATTGCAATGTTTGCAGATTTTCACATCATTAAGTATTCGTAAAAGGATTACTTGTGATGAAATGACGGTATCATTACTTGTGATGAAAAGTGGTTACTTTATGATACTCAAAAAGCTCAGTAAAGTAGCTCGATGCAGATAAAAAGTCGAAGCACCCACCCAGGTCTTGCTTATATTCAAAGAAGACAATATTGACATTTTCATGGAATCAAAGAGGAGTTATCCATTAAAGCTTCCTAATTTGTATTGTGCATCAGAAATTGTTGTCAAAACCTGTTTTGGTGAATAGAAAAGGTGTTCTCTATGATAACACAGGACCTCACATTTCACAAGTCACACTCCAAAAAAAAATTAACTAGTTGAAATTTGAGGTTCTGTCTCATCCGCCATATTTACCCGACTTGCCTCCTACTAACTTCCAATTCTTTAAACATTACGAATCGTTTTTGAAGTATAAAAATCTTAAAGAAGTTGTTAAAACAGCCTTCACTAATCTTATTGACTCCAAATCAAAGATTTTGTTTGAAAATAACATAAAAATACTTTGCAATCGGTGGCAGAAGTACATTGATGCAGATGGAGCACATTTTGATTAAATATGTTCAAACAATTTGTGTTTGTGACATTTTCAAAATGGTGACCGTTTAAAATTGCAAGTTCCTTTCATATTGAGCTACCCAATATATCGAAAAATCGAAAAACCTAATTGGATACTATTTGTGAATAAGATTCGAAGATCTGGTTCTAACTCTAATTTACGTGAGCCTACTTCTTCACCCTATTCCTAAGTATCCCTTTGCCTACCCCACTTCGGAGACCACTGATTTAGAGTAAGTTGTACTTGAACTTAGACATGTAATTAAGAATTTTTATTTTTAATGTTATACATTGAATTTTAGTCTAGTTGTCTTTTAAAATCCAATTAAGATAAACATAATAATACATTGGGCACCAATAATAATATACTTGCAATATGTGAAATGAAAAAATTTTTTTAGTTGCAGTTTTGACATTATTCCTTACTTTTCTTCGAAATTTCCGTATAACTTCTGTTACAATTTAAAATAAGTGATTTATTTATATTTTTTTAGCTACATAATTGATTTAAAACATTTATCTAGATAAATGATTAAAACAATTTTTTTTACAAAAAAATGGCTCTTAAGATGGCTTGCATTGTAAATATCCATATAACTATAGTAAAAGAGCTTTTATAAACTGACCTTTAGTTTTCAATATTATTGTGCCATAGTAATTGAAATTGAGCTTTATTAATGTATTATTTAATAAACAGCTCGTGTTTGCTTATAACTTCTCGACATTTCTTTAAACCATCGGAAAGCATTTACGCACCTGACGTAAGCCAATTAGGCATGTTGCAACTAGGGATTGCAATATCGAACCAAAAAGTTCAATACCGGTATTCGGTATTTTTTTATCTCAATACCGGGATACCGGTTTAATACCGGTAGTAGAAATGTCATTGGTGCTGTCATTTTACTTATAATTTCATCCAAATTATCTTTTTTTTTTTAAATTATCTAAAATCCCTGATGACTTGGGTTTGGAAATGATCTTAAGTTTGTATCTTCATCGCAATTAGATTCTTTCCTCTTTAACAAATTTGTGTCATGTTTCGTTTTTAAATGTGTATGGAGTCCGCTTGTACTTCATAGCTTTAATAACTCTTGAACATTTTTTTACATTGCGCCACCATATTCTTTTCATCATATAAATAATGAAACCAAACCGAAGTATTATCAGCTGATTTTTTATGTTCTTTAAAGTTATTCTTATTCATTATTATGAGGTATTATTTATGAGTGTATATAATAAATCTGAAAAATATTTTGAATTCTAAAGTATGATATGCAAATACAATGCGAATAACAAACTCACAATTTAAAAAATATCGAAATATTACACACTTTCTTCACAAATACAACCTTGTTTTCACAGATAAGAATTCTAAATTTCTAGTAAATACCAAAAAACCGGTATTTAAATTTGTGAATACCGTATTATAAAATTGTACAAATGGCTCAAAATACCGGTATTCGGTATACTGGTATTGCAATCCCTAGTTGCAAGTGAATTATGTCCTTTGGTTTGAAATAGATATTTTACCATGGCTGGATTCTTCAGCTCAATTAGATTCTGAAGCGGTCGATTGAATGAACCTCTAATTGGGGATTGAATTATTTTTATCTGAGAAACGGAGAACATTTTATTTTTTTGATATCTAGGAATTCTTTTTCAACTATGTAAGACAATAGAATTTTGCCTAACGGTTGGGAAATGAAACGGAATTATCTGTTATTCCTTTTTTTTTTTTTTTTGTTCTAGTGCCGCAGTTGTCTTTGATGCGTTAAGGCAAGCGCTGCACCGACGTTACTCACTTACCCAGGGGGGTGCTACGGGTACCAGCTTGAAGATAAGCTACGTTACGCGGAGTAACAATACCTCCGCAATGCTCTACGGTCATGTTAGACTGGGACCTACGGTTTTAAAGGGGATTCCGAACCCCTACAAACATCCATGGCACCGCCAGGACTCGAACCCGAAAACTGTGGTACCAACCTCCAGAGCGCTAGCCACTCGGCCATTCAGGCCCTTATCAGTTATTCTGTGCTTATCAAAATAGTGTCTCTTGAAATTAAATAGTGTGCTTTACGAAAAGGTATTTTTATAAAAGGAATGAATTGTTACAAAAATTGTGTCTACGTAATTCAAAAAAGTTCATTTCTTTAAAAAAAACAATAACTTGCGCTATGCGTTCGTTATGAACATTCCATTGATAATTTATAATCTGTCTATCTTGAATCGAACTTTTATAAATATTCCAACAAACTGATTGGTATGTTCTTCCATAATATAAATGAATAAATTCTGAACATTATTTTTGAAAAATCATCTAAAAATGCTTTCTTTAAAAATCGTAATTTTCATGCTTTTCATAGCCGTTTAATATAAATAGCTCCAATTTTATGAAGTACTTTCTGAATTAGTTCTCTTAAAACATTTTTAAGAGCCAACATTGTACCATAAAAAATTGTGAAGCTCCTTTTTGCTAAAAGCAATTAGAGTTCGAAATGATGTGGAAAAAAAATATTCTGTTCACCAAAGGTACAATAATTTTCTTTTTGAACACAAGAAAAGCTTTCTCTGCTTTTTTTTTTTTTTATGATAATTAAGAAAATTTACAGAGCATGTTTTATCTTTGAAACTGTAAATGCGTGATATAATTTTCAGCGTTTTTTAAATAATCATCTTTTGATATTGATTCTCACCATTTTTCAATCCTTTTGTTGATTTTTTTAAATGTTGCTTATTTGTATTTAAATCTAATGGTAACATTTACTCGCTTTCTATTGAGCAAATTTGGATTATTTCAATATTTCTAATTCTAACTGTGGCATAAAAGCAGCTAACTAATGAAGATTTTTATCATCACGGCTGTTCTTATCAACAATTAATGGTGACATTTACTCGCTTTCTATTGAGTAAATTTGGATTATTTCAATATTTCTAATTCTAACTGTGGTATAAAAGCAGCTAACTAATGAAGATTTTTATCATCACGGCTGTTCTTATCAACAATTAATGGTGACATTTATTTGCTTTCTATTGAGTAAATTTGGATTATTTCAATATTTCTAATTCTAACTGTGGCATAAAAGCAGCTAACTAATGAAGATTTTTATCATCACGGCTGTTCTTATCAACAATTAATGGTGACATTTACTCGCTTTCTATTGAGTAAATTTGGATTATTTCAATATTTCTAATTCTAACTGTGGTATAAAAGCAGCTAACTAATGAAGATTTTTATCATCACGGCTGTTCTTATCAACAATTAATGGTGACATTTATTTGCTTTCTATTGAGTAAATTTGGATTATTTCAATATTTCTAATTCTAACTGTGGCATAAAAGCAGCTAACTAATGAAGATTTTTATCATCACGGCTGTTCTTATCAACAATTAATGGTGACATTTACTCGCTTTCCATTGAGTAAATTTGGATTATTTCAATATTTATAATTCTAACTGTGGTATAAAAGCAGCTAACTAATGAAGATTTTTATCATCACGGCTGTTCTTATCAACAGTTAATGGTGACATTTACTCGCTTTCTATTGAGTAAATTTGGATTATTTCAATATTTCTAATTCTAACTGTGGTATAAAAGCAGCTAACTAATGAAGATTTTTATCATCACGGCTGTTCTTATCAACAATTAATGGTGACATTTACTCGCTTTCTATTGAGTAAATTTGGATTATTTCAATATTTCTAATTCTAACTGTGGTATAAAAGCAGCTAACTAATGAAGATTTTTATCATCACGGCTGTTCTTATCAACAATTAATGGTGACATTTACTCGCTTTCTATTGAGTAAATTTGGATTATTTCAATATTTCTAATTCTAACTGTGGTATAAAAGCAGCTAACTAATGAAGATTTTTATCATCACGGCTGTTCTTATCAACAATTAATGGTGACATTTACTCGCTTTCTATTGAGTAAATTTGGATTATTTCAATATTTCTAATTCTAACTGTGGCATAAAAGCAGCTAACTAATGAAGATTTTTATCATCACGGCTGTTCTTATCAACAATTAATGGTGACATTTACTCGCTTTCTATTGAGTAAGTTTGGATTATTTCAATATTTCTAATTCTAACTGTGGCATAAAAGCAGCTAACTAATGAAGATTTTTATCATCACGGCTGTTCTTATCAACAATTAATGGTGACATTTACTTGCTTTCTATTGAGTAAATTTGGATTATTTCAATATTTCTAATTCTAACTGTGGCATAAAAGCAGCTAACTAATGAAGATTTTTATCATCACGGCTGTTCTTATCAACAATTAATGGTGACATTTACTTGCTTTCTATTAAGTAAATTTGGATTATTTCAATATTTCTAATTCTAACTGGGGCATAAAAGCAGCTAACTAATGAAGATTTTTATCATCACGGCTGTTGTTCTTATCAGCAATTATCGTCAACTTTCATTGATGCCAAAATCCATGTTAATTTTATTTTTATGAAAAATGTTAATTTTATTTTATGAAAAATCTGGACACTTTTTTTCCCCAAAATTTTTCCTTTCCAATTGAATAATATATATTTTGTTATACTTTAATTCAAATAAAAGGAAATTTTTTATATCAATAATCACTAGCTATCTAATGACTAAATAAAAATTCTCATAGATGTTTCCCCGATATACCTTCATAAAATTTTAAAATGGGATCTAATATTTCAATTAAAATGTTTATTATTATTGACTACAATTTTATCTATTACAAAGTTGAATAGCTATGTTTTTTTTAAGGAAATATCAACTCAAGAAAGTAGCTTTACGTAAACCTTTCTTTACTGCATGCTAAGGTTGCATAACAGAGAAAATTGACAGCAGGCTTTCCTTTGAATTTCAGTACTTTCAAAGTATCCATGGAATTTATTTTTTGATGCTCTTGCTATTCGAATATTCGTTTCTATTGAATTCTTCAATAACTTTTCTTCTTTATCTAACAGAATAATATCCTGTACAGCGTTATATATATTATCAAAACAAAATTATCTGAAAATGAAACGGAAATATCTTCTTTCATACTCCTCAGTCAAATTGTTTCTTATCTCTAAAGTTTGTTATTTTTACAGAGAGGGTTTCATTTTTAGAAGATGCAACAGTTTTTCAGTTTTCAATTTGAAAATTCATGCCACAATAGTATATGGAATGGATCATGTTGTTTAGAAAATAATGTTAAGCACTCCTAAAAGATTTCTAAAACAGATCCCAATTGTCATCTTGCATCAAGTTTGAATTTTTTTTAATATCAAATGAGTCATTTATTTGAAACGATATGCATTTGCTTTCGAATAAAGAACTCGCATGTGCTTTAAGGAAGCCGATTTTTATTGCACAGAAATGCGCTCCAAAATTTTGAATCAATACCGGCCTTCATTAAAAACCTCTTCTTGAAAAAAAGCTCATCAGATTATTTTCAAAACCTTTAACAGCTCATACACAAGAGAAGAGAACAAATCTCTTTTCAGAGCTCTGGGACTCATTTAAGAGAGATAGAACACATCACCGACTCAACGAAATTGAAAATTCACCTTTTAATGGTAGCGAAGTTTTTTTTTTTTTTTTTTTTTTTTTTTTTTTTTTTTTTTTTTTTTGGAATAAATGGAAATGTTAAATAAAAAATGTACAATTTATGGATTTATGGGTATCATAAAAACGAGTTTTTTCTTAAAAATCCATACGTTTTTGTTTTTTTAAGTTTCTTTCTTCCACTTAGATAGGATTTCAACAATAAATGAATTAACAACTTGGTAGGATTATTTTGTTTAAATGAGAAATGATCCATATTAACATTTAAGTTACACTGAATCGATTTTTTTATTATTAATTCAATACAGGAATTGTAATTCTTAAATAAAAATTTGTACTTCTTTATAAATAATTGTGATATATTTTAATTTGTTGCATCCCTTAAAAAAATAATAAATAAACGTTTATCTGAGAACGTTGTAATTAATATGATTTAGGTATTCGTGTAAATAAAAATTCACAAGAAAACTAATTATTTGTTGTATAAGGCACGTATGAATTTCGTAAATGAGACATCTCTTAAATAAAAATAATAAAGAATATCTTATCTAAGTCTAAATTACCTCAGGTAGAGCGCATGAACTCTTGAGAAAAACAGAGCTTTGGAAAGAACAGAATATGCAAGAATTATAGTACTGCATCTAATAAGATTCCATTAGAAGCCTGTCATTTTAGAATTTCAAAATAGTTTCTAGAGATGCTACTAGTTTTGTATTTGTATCTTGATACTACATTCACTTGCTTTTCCACTTTGCTAATCCAACGAATAAACAACGACTCAAAACGTTTTAGTGCTATGTTAAGAGTTTTTAATCAAATAAAGTTTACATACATAATATAATTTTTAAGTATTTAAATAAAGATACAACTTGTGCAGTATTTCACTGAACATTTTGAGCCTATATCTGTCAAATTATTTTCTTATATTTTTATATTATTTAAATAAAAAATTCCTCTATAAGAATAATAAAAATCATAAAATATCACATGCAATAACTTGCAATAATAGAGAAATATCTTGTGGTGGGCTGTAATGTATCTCAAAAATCATTTTTCTTTGTCATTTGCTTTTATATATTCATATCATTCATGTTCGCAGTTACTAATGCGTGATAAATGTAACACACGCATGTGTGAAATAACTTACTTAAATTTCTTTTGAAATAGGAATCATTATAAGTTTTCAATAAAATAAATTCTATTGATTTAGCATTTGTTTCAGAAATTCCGTCAAACAAGACATGGTTGTTGGTTGCGTGTAGGATTTTTTACACGATATATTAATGTCAGGGATAATAATTGCTTCTCTGTTAGAAATAAAGAACAAAAAGAATAGCATGCAATTTGAATATAGATTCATTCTATACTAGATTTCATTTGGCTGAAATATAATGCTGTCAACCCGTAAAAAAGATTATTTAATGTTCCTCCTAATAGAAATTCAAAAGAATTCTCCACCCAGAGTGTACGAATTACCTAGATTCAAATTTTCCCGTAAGTTATTTCATTTTGTAATAGATACGAAGTTTGGTAAGGAAATATTTCACAATGTTATTTTCTAGCTGAGTAAGTGCACTAACGCTTGATTATTTGTTTCACAAAATCCTCACATTTTTTCACCCGAAATGATTTATTTTTCATGGATTGATTTAAAAATTAGTTTCAATATTGGTTCGTATTAATAAAAGTTGTGTCAGTAATCAGCAATTTAATATTTCAATATGGCGAAAGTGTCCAATAGGGCGTGTATTCAATAGGGTATATATTAAGTATTTCCATAGGATGGAGAAAGAAAATTACTTAAAATGATTTCTGAAAAGTAAGGTGGAATTAAGAAGATACAAAAATTTGTAGAACATAATTTCTTAACGGCACATAAAACTTGTTGGAATGAGGCGTGTGGAAATGAGTGTCTGTATGTTTCTAATACAGTATTAAAAGCTGGAATGGATTATTTGCAAACATTTCGTAACCAATTGTCAGAATGGAATTTCTACACGGAAATTGGAAGACAAATTGCTTATGGGATTAGTTCTACTACTTACCCACTAAAGTTCAAATCTTTTCACCTTTTCATACAGTTTTATATGAAAGTGCAAAACTCTTTTTAAACCTCTAATCTGTGACTTGCAAAGCAATAAATAGCTGTAAATAATGCATTTATTTTCCACTAAAATGTCTATTCAAACTCTCGAACTATCGATTTGGCGTTATATTTGTTTCAGAAATTCCCCTCAAACAAGACATGGTTGTCGGTTGGTGCGTAAGTTTTCTGGTGACTTGAATTCTGTGACTGTTGTGACTTGCAATACAAATATACTGAATCCTAAAATGATTCAGTTAAATTTTCAAGACACAACATATTTAAATAAAAGTCTTCTTTTAGCCCTATCCGTTTATTCTTACTTTACAATGGAATAAACCTCTACTCCATTGGTGAATTTATTTAATTAATGTTTCCCAAAAGATCTTTGATATGTTTTATTTTATAAGTTTTAATATATAAGCTTTTTATTTATACTTTCTAATTATTTAAAATTTTATTTATTCTAGTTCCAATTGCCCTTACTATTAGTAAATCTCTTACCAATTGTCCTTACTATTAGTTTTGTTTTTGACAAACATTCTTGAGTAATTTTCTAAAGAAAGTATCCTCTTAAGAAACTACTCATGATCGTTCATTTTCTCCGCTAAATACAAATTTAGTGAATTAGTTCCCAATACCGCGGAACATTAAAATTACAATAAATAAATAGATTAATTTCGCTTTGAATTAACTACAGGAAACTCGCCAGCTGCTTTTTGATACTTGAGAAGAATTATCTGAATATAAAATTATAATTTCTTGAGAAATTCTATTCGCTTCAAAAAGAGAATATAAATCAGATTTTTTTAATTTTCACTCTATTTCATAAATTTTACCTTTGTAATTTTTAAAAAATTTCACTCCTTTTTACAGAACAGACCCGATTAAGAAAATTAAAAACGATCCTTTTTCATTCTTAGCACTTCCTTTGCACCCATTCATCACTCATAGAGCAGATTTACCATTCACTGTCATACCCAGAATGCACCATGTGGGATGTAAAATATGCACTGAAACACACTTGAAGTCAGATTTTTAAAAATTCTTAAAATGTCCTGATATGTAATTTTAAATAATTCCATTTCAAAAAATATTCAATTAAATATTTCTGTTTCTAATTAATCTGTAATGTTCTTCATATCAAAGTATTATGAATGCATTGTACACAGTCCTTAATATTGAATAATATGCAACCCAAGAAATTCTTTACTAAAACAAATTCCCTGACGATCACCCAAAAATTTATTTTTTTGCAAAAAATGTTTCTTCTAAAAATTAAAATAACCACCTAGTTTCCATTCTAAGCATTTTATTTACCATTCGCTGCTGCTATACTAGATTTCATAGCAGATCGAGCATTACCCAGATTGCACCCTGCCTTTAGAATATGCCCTTTTTCATATTTTTAAAGGATTTAGTTTGGTACGTACAATGCTTAAAAATAAGTTAACTTTGATAAAAATTCATTTGTCGTAAATTGAAAACTTTGTCGATCACTATATATCTGTAATATTCTAAATGTTTTTCCTAACTTAACAACTTAATGTTGCGAATACATTCTTTTTAATAATAAATATTATCCATCCTCAAACCAAGAGAAAACCAACCTGAAAATAAATACTTTACACTTTTTTTAATTTACTCAATTTTGCAGAACTAGTTTGAGTTA